>APFE031725781.1:0-14231 GCA_000404065.3 Pinus taeda | reverse complement strand
CCCATTAATAAACGGATAAGAAGTTATAATCTTCCAATGAAATGTCTGCTAAATTCAAATTATTCTTATCATAAAGAAATTATGTGGCTGGGGAGGAGGATGTTTGCTTAACTATTCATTTCTATTGCAATAGTTGAATATAATCTATTATTTGATATATTTAATAATTATTAAATTATATATATATATGATGGATATTATAGTATTAAAAAAATTGCATTTTTTTAAATTAATTTTATTTGTAGAGAAGTTATTTTACAGTTAAGTTAAGTTTGAATGTGTATTTCAATTAAAATAAAAAATTTAAAAATCCAAAAAAATAAATTAAATAATTAAATACAAAATATTATAAAAATGTCGCTCAATAAAAAAATTGCACAGTTTGAAAAAGATCCTTATAAAATGGATCTATTGTGGTGAAAGGAAGATTACATATAGATATGGGGAAAAATATTTTTAAACATATTATATAAAAAAATTAATACATTTTAAATTTAGTTATTAATATCTAAAATAATTAATATTATATATATTATAATATTATATTATATATATATATATATATATAATATTATATATATTATTATATATATAGAAGGTTTTCGAAAATTTTATTTGATTATTAATAAGTTTTAGGTAGATGGTAGGAATTCAATTTTTATGAAATATTCTAGATTAAAAGTATTCACAAATCAAAAATTGAGATTTATCTCCAAAATAGTCATGCTTTTTTTTCCCTTTTATTTAAATTGATTAATTTAAAAGAAATGACATATCAACAATTATCATATAAAATCCAAAGTAAAGTGAGAGTAAATATTTATAATTAAGTATCTAGTGTCATGTTTTTTTATAATTGAGATTAAAATTTTTTTATTTATTTATTCGTGAAGCTACATTGTGGTGATGTTCAAGAATAACACGAAGCTACATTGTGGTGATGTTCAAGAATAACACGGGAAGGGCAGGGAATTGAACGGAATTGAACCAATGACTTAATATCTAGGAGTGTCATAACAACTCACCTTATCACCATCTATCCAAGACCCCATGGACAATTGATGATGATTGAAAATAAAGTTATAATTTAGTTAATTTCTATGTTTTTTTTAATCATAGAAATATAAGTATTTGATGTTTATTATGGATTGAAACCTATTGACCTTTACTATCCATTTATTTTATATGGTTGTAATTATTGTAATATAAATTATGTTTATGAAGAATTGGTTGGTAAATTAGGAATGTTTTTCTTAGGGATTAAAATAGTTGTGTAAGCAAGATGGGTTGAAATAGTTGTGTAAGCAAGGTCATTCATATCTAGGTCTAGATGCAAGTCTAGAGAGCGTTTGGAAAATCAACATGCAGTTACATGTATCTGGTTACAAAAAGGTATCTAAGTTAAAAGAGCAATGTATCTAAATGAAATGTTAAGTCAACTTAACTTCATAAAAGTAAATTCCCATATTGGAGAGGTATATGTGTGTTAGACATCATGATATAAGAATTATTAGAAAAAGTAAAATAAAATGATTAATAATATTTACCCTATTAATATTAGTTGAATATAATTCATGGTTGCAATATTGATTGTGATTAATGTGGTTATTCTTTTGTTTGATCATAGTTAGTTGTTGCATAGAAATATTTAATGCTTTTGATTGATTTGGTTATTTATTTTAAAGTTTTATAAAGATTAAAGATAGTCATAATTCCCATGTGTTATGCTAAGATGGTAGTGTTTTTCTTTTTCCAAGGAAAAAATTGTAACTTTATTTCAAAGAGGAAACAAAATTACAGTCTGCATATGCTTATAAGCATTCAGAAAAGGCAATGTAAATGACATTGAAGAGAAACAAAAAAAAGAGAGAAAACAAAAATGCAATGGTGAAGATCAAGTAATGTAGAAATCACTTATCTTCCCTTCCTTTTCTTTCTTTTTCTAGACTTGTAGCCATTAGACACTATATTTGGGACCAACTAGTACCAAAGTCATATCACTCATGGATGTCTCTAGAGGATGTTCTTAATCCAAATCCTAGCTTTATGAAACATAGACATGCTTTGTTCCCATCGTTCCATCTTCTATGTGTGTCACTTTTGTTTGATGTTCTGATTCTTGGATTGCTACTAAATCTTCCCCTTTTTCATTGATGATAACATTTTCATTCTTATCTTAAATTCCCCCATCTTCTTTGGTTAGAGTCTTCATGGTTTCTTCTTATTTTTCGTCTTTAGAGAGGTGTGTATCTAAAACTTGTCATCGTTTGGCTTATGTACCCACCTCTTTTTATTTTTTGGATTCCTTTTTCCTATGGGCATGTGTTTTGCAAATGACCTCTTTGGGAGCATGTTTGACATCTAAACATTGTGTTCTCATAATCTAAAACTTGGGCCCACTGAAATTTTTTGTGGTTCAGTTGAATGCCTCGACACTTATTATGGAAAAAGTAAATAAACTTTTCTATATTCTTTCTAGGTCCATATCTACCCAAAGTATTTCCAATATGCTCTAGGAACTTATGGTGATAGAAAGGAAGAGGGAGATTTGGAAGTCTCACCTAAACTGGCATTGGGTTAATAAAAAGCCCAACTCTGCTCCAAAACCATGGTCCATCTTTCTAGACATTCTCGAGGTCTTTTAGAGTATCAAATTGAACATTGAAAAAATCTTTGGAACATAAATAAATGTCATAGTTGGGTGTCCAAGAAGAAAAAACACACTGGTGTAATACTTCAGGTTTAGGCCAAAAGCCATTAAGTCTACAAATGACAACCTTTGAATTGAGGGTAGAAAAGAGAGAATTTAGCTCTGGAAGATTAACTTCCATGGATGGAACTTGTTCCATTTGATCTACATTGTAGGGTCCTGGACTGTTTTGAATCTAATTTGTTGGGATATAATTTTTCCCTTTCATTGAATCCTTTAAAATGAAAGTTCCTAGAGCTCCTCCATGTAACCTTAGATTTAGGAGTATGGTTGAGTTCCTTTTGATGCCACAATTCCTTTAATTTTTAGGTATGTCCCATTTATTCTCTAAAGGCTACTTTAAAGTGTTGACAAAGTCTATGAAACTTGTCTAGAGGGTAGATGGCTTCCCACTGATATTCTTGATAAAAATATGGAATGTATTCTAATCTAAATCTTCATGAAGGGCATATTGCCTATGCCATGAAGACTGTATGAGTGAAAATTGAGGAGAAGGCACCCATTTGAGCACATGGTATGTAAAATTCATCGAAACCACCACCCATATGACATAATTGACAGTAGAAATCAAGATAGAGGAAAATGGGACTTGAAATACATTGTTCTTAGTATTGCACCCTCTTCAAATAAACCAATGACCATTCAACACAAACATTTTTTGGATTCTTTTTCAAAATTCGGTACTTGACTAAATGTATAAAACAAAGAAAGAAATGTGGAAATCTTGCTATAACCTGCCTTCTGGTGCTCGTGAACATAAAAAATAGGCCACAACAGGGGAAAGCTTGTTCTCTCGTAGACATAGATTTTTTCATCCATTTATCACCTCACAAAAGAAAGCAAGGGATTGCATCTGTGCACCATGGCTCATTTGCGAAGCTAGAGACAAACCCGAGGGCCACAACCACAGATGAGTGAGGATCACAACAAGAAAAAACCATAGAAACCAACGTGAACTCCATCTATTCCCAATTCAACTTGTGTTTCTTAATCTTACAATTTTCCAAAATGGTAGAGTTACTACAACATAGGACACATTCAAACTGTACTAGTGAACACATAATGTAACAGTGGGAAATAATTTCATCTTTGTCTCAATGTGAGCAATAATGTTGAAGAGCTAATGTTGGAATTTAGGACTAAAATGAAATAAAAGTTACTATAAAAAACTAGAACCCAATTTGTGATGTTTCAAAATTGGAAATTGTATGTAAGGGAGTTGGTGGACAATGAAAATGACATGGTTATTTCATAGAAATTCTTGATAAACTATGAATATTTTTAGTTTTGATAGTTTGATTTCACTCGTGTGCATGTAATTTTAAATGTGTATATGTATTTATTTAAATTTCAATTTTTCCTAATGATCAAGGTTGTCCTACACCTCCTTCATGGGAAAATGACATCACATGTAGTAACTTGGATGATATTTTTGGATTGTACGAATGGTTACATGTGGATATTATAGCAATTCAGGTTGATATCATCATCTATCAATCAATGATGATAATGCTCATTACATCGAAATCTAGCACCTTAGTGCAAATCCTCACAAGGTGATTTAGATAAAGTGCATCAATGAGAGTGTCACCTTTATCACATAATTAACTAATCCCCCTTTTTTTTATTGATGGACATAAGCCAATAGAAGGGAGGATTTCCCAGTAGATATTAGGGATCAAATAACACAATAAACTTAAGTTAAGTGCCCTCTAAGGGTTGTACATTGATTTTCCACCAAATGATAAAGATAGGAATTTAGAGTTTAAGGTGGATTTATGAGTAATTTTCATATTTGAGTTCAAAGATTCCTATAATTTCCATATAGGCTTAGGTTAACTAATATAGTCTCAAGGAAGGTTCCCAAACACACATAACTAAGAAATTATACTTGGATATCATTAACTAGATTGAAAAAACTACAAATTGTAGTAATATAATAGTTTATGATAGCAGAAAATGTATCCTTGAAAATTATCATAATGAAGTATAAAATGAGGGCTAAAATTATGAGTAAACAAGGGAATAAATTACAACACTTTTTTGCAATTATAAAGGTTTATAACAACCCTTATATCTTAGATGCTAAATTGTTAGTTTCGGCAAAGTTATTAGGGGGTTTACGCCGAAAATTTCTAGGTGTGATAGATTTTGTTTTACGTATATTAAAGATGATGAACAAACTATATTTATTTTCAGAGCGATTCTCCTCCTTGCCGAGTAAGGGATATAAAGGTCGTGTCCAGCTTCAATCGCAGTGCATTTGCTCTGGAAGACTTAGTCAATAGAAGCAAACTAGGCTGGATGTATATTATAGGGCAATGGGTAACAAGGATGGGAAACTACTACTATACTACTCTAAGGTTATAAGGGGTATTGACTCTTACTTATGATTCTAATTGTTTTCCCTCCTGGCTAATGCCTTTTGCTTTCTTTCCCTGGTTCTTGGTTCCGAATCAAGCTGCTAGTGGACTCTGGTGGTTAAAGTGGATATGTGGTAAAAAAACAACACGTTGTTTTGCTCAGTTAAAGCTTATGAACGTGCTTTAAGGAGAAAACTGGTCACCTGTCCCTACTACTGGCATTTGATGGCTGCTACCTCTATCTTTGGTGGTTCCTTACCTCTATTGTCACAGGCCCTCCTTCCCTTACTTACTTAGCTACACAAAGAGTGAGTTCTTACACTTAAAACTACTGCCCTGGTTCTAGATCGATTTGAGTTTTTCAATCCATTGGTTTAACTGAGTTGCAAAATGCAAGAAAGAGAAGATCTTGTTTCCCAAGATAGGATAGATACATATCCAGACAGTACTCTACCTAGGCTTTACCCTTTCGTGACAACAAAAATCCAACTTCCATTCAAAAGGAATGACAATTTTGCTTCCAAAGGGGAAAGGAGGGATAACATGTTCTCCTTCAAAAGGAGGTAGGAATAGGCTTAGATGTTCAAAGTTCAAAGCCTGAAGAAGATACCTAGGATGATAGGTATGTTTTAAATCACCAAGGGAGGGTTTTTTAGCATGTAAGCATGTATGCTATCCACCCACAAAGTTGCAGACAAAGATGGATATGAGAAATCACTTATTTCAACGAGTGACTCAAATGCAAATAAGAAAACATAATGTGGACATTGTATATATGAATTGTCAAATCCTCCATTCCAATAGTAATGATATTACTATCTTGAGGATGGAAAGCAAGAAAAGATGCAGGGGGATGGCATAAATGTTGTCATGACCTGCAAAGAAGTAGGTGTCAGTGGCCTGAAAATCTCTCATGAAGATAATTAAAATAAAATGAATTTCAAACACAAAACTGCTTTATATTAAAGGAGATGTTCAAAGCCTCAAGAAGGAACTAGAGTTTAAGTCCATGCTTTAACAAGACCATGGCAACCTATATGGATGAATATCTTATTCAATATGTGATAAATGTGAAATCATACACAATAAAATTATAGTTTAAACAAAGTAAGATGAAGCAAATAAACCCAAGAATCAAGATAACATATGCTTGTTTACACTCTACAAAATTGTTTCACCTTAAATGTCATCATGTTGAATAGGGACACCTTCCAACTAGAAGCAAACAAAACACAGAATCAATCTTTGACAAGGCTATTCATGAGAGCCACTTTCCAATTTCTTTTACTGACCTATTGGGCTAGAGTCCTATTCGACTTGAAATATGAAAATTGAATTTCGGCCCAAAAAAGCAACCAATATGCATATTTCCATTTCCATATATAAAAGCACCTATATTATGTGCGAATATGTTCTTAAAATCCCATATGTACAAAAAAACCCAACCCAATATGTTATGCGATGAAATCAAATAGCAAATATTTTTCAATCTGTTTATGACCTTAGTGCCTTCTGTGGGTTATTAAGTCGAATATAGCAAAATAGGACTTAGCAGGATGATTCTTTAGATCACTCAAATCAAGATGCTCTGTTTCATGCAAGTCCCTATTCTTCATTGCTGCAGCGATGGGTGTGTCTCCCTCTAATCTCATAGTAGATAGTGCATGGAAAAATGGATGCTGGAACTGGAGCTTGATTGGGAGCTGAAGCTGGCAAGATGGATCGGGAGATGGGAGATGAACTGAGGGCTGGGATAAATCAACTGAAGCTGGTTGCGAGGCTGGTCTAATAAAAGTACCGGGGACAGTTGGCTGGATGGCTAGATGGATGGAGAGCTTTATTGCTGGATGGATTGGAAGCTAGAGATTCATAGCGAGCAGATTAAGTTCCATATGAGAAGAAAAGACTGGTTAACCAGTCAGTTACTATAAGCACTATAAGACATTGTCAAATGAGCACACACATATCTTCTTGTGCTCTTGCTATTGGATGTTGCTCTTGCAGTCACATTTGTTGTGATCATGAATTCATTAAAATAATTTTGTAATGGAGACAAAGTACACCGCATTCTTGTGGTAACGATGAATGTTAGTCCCTTGACCGTATCCTAATCGATGGGCCACTGCAAACTCAAACTCAAATTAATTTTAACTTAATAAAAAATTAAAATAATTTTCTTTTAAAAAAAATTCAAAAGCAAGAATTAATATAAATACTAAAAATGTTAATTAATATAATAACCTTCCCCGGCAGCAAGATTGAAGTAGAGGTTTACGATGTTGGGGCAGTTGTTGTAGCAGCGAGGAGAGCATAATTTCCTGATGAAACCACCTTCGATCAGAGCATCACTGGACATCCCCACTGTCATCCTCTCCGAGCCACATGCATTGGTGCATTCTACTGTTTCGATCCATTCAGTAATTTCGTCGGCAATAACCTCAGATGACTGCATCATTACAAATTCAGTTTCACAATAATATCAAAGTAATTATGAGAACCATTACATATAAAATACCAATACACAGAAATCACAACAATCACCTATAAATTAGTAAGGGCAGAATTCACAATTTGTTCCGGAAAATTTCAATCACGGGAAAATCTGGAAATAATAAATATATTGTTATTTTTCATTTAAGCACAGTTACATTTACTAATAATATCAAGTAAATTTTTATTTCTTAAAGTAGGTTTTAAAATTATTTTTGTTTGATTAAGCGTTAGGGTTTTTTCGAAAATAAGTAAATAGGGTAACCCTTTAAAAATTAGAGATATTTCACAGGAATAAAAGCTTGTTTGGGTTATTCCAGATAGCTTGATTTTTTTAAATAATGGTAATAAGTCAACCTACATTCACTTATAACATAACTATCTTCACTACTAATTTAATAACTAAATTAAAATAATTTTTCCCACCACAAAAAAAACTCTATAAAAATTAAAAAATTATTAAAATAAAAAATCCCAAAATACATTCAAAATTATTAAAACATTAGTGAAACATCCTCAGGCAAGTGGCTTTGTGATTATGGGATGAGGCTCAACCATACAAATTACAAATAGTACATATGAATAGATGTTTTATCATTTTATAAAGTTTTTTTTAAGCTATTTTAACTAATTTAAGTTTTAGTTTAAATATTATGAAACAATTTCAGGTGAAATCACTAATTATTATTTGAAATGTATAAATAAATGTAAAATTATTTTTAAAAAAAATCAAAATTATTTCTTTAAAATATTAAAAACACTTACTTTATATAAAATTAATTATTATAAGTTTTGATGATAAATTGATTCAGAATTTTGAAAATTTTGTTGCATAATTTATAACTCAAATTTGTCGTTCTAATAATTTTTTTCTAGATTTTAAATCAAAATCATAAAAGACATATTTGTGAAAGATTAGTTCTCTTCAAAATTTTATGATTATGATATAATTAGTTTGTAATAATTTTTTCTAAATTTTGAATAAAAATCATAAAAAACATATTTATAAATATTAATTTTCATCAAAATATTATGATACAATTATTAGTGAAATCTCTGTTTTTAAAATTTTATAAAATAATTTTCAGTGGAATCACTATTTTTGTTTTTGTTTTAAATGCATAAATAAATAAAAAATCTAAAAAATCTACTAAAACACTCAATTTATAGAAATTTGAATATGTATCTGTGTGTAGATTTAGTGATTGGTATAAAATGATGTCAATCACAGAAGACTTCTTAAATTATAACCAGGTCCTAAAATCCAATGAGAATAGACATAAGATAGCCTTTCACTAGGAGTGGGAAACTTCTTATTATAGAGTCATGCCGTTAGGCATAAAAAACATAAAAGACCCATACCAACGTGCTATGACCACCTCTTTCCATAATATCATCCCTAAGATCTTAGAGTGCTATGTTAATGACCTACTAAATAAGTACCCAAACAAAATAAGAAGCAGCAAAAACTTGAAACATTTAGCATAACTTATAACTATACAATGATTCAGAAAATAAATATAAACCCAATAAAAACATGGTGGACACATAATATAAGCAACAGAATGAGAAAAACTGCAGTCTGTATACTGTCAAATGGTCAGATTGATTACAATCTGAATTCAGTTTTCTCAGTAAACCGAAACTAGCCAATTAAACCTGAATAAGCCAGTCAATCACATGAAGATTTGAATGTGTAACCTAATTTAAATAGCTTTAATAAAAACCACCCATTCCATGAATGTAAATTTCTGCATAGGTAAAATCATCTGAATAGCTTGCATAAATACCAAAACCATTCAATCCATGGTTGTAAATTTCTCAAGAATATAAAATTGTAATTTCCCTTATAGATGTAAAGAATTTATTCAATTCTAACTCACCTGGCAATCGTACTGCACATCTCCGTTGCTCAAGATGGACTTCTCAAGCACACAACGTGTGCCAGAAGACGACACCGAAAACGCACAAACCTCGCTATGCAGCATCTCACATACCACGGCACCTGATAATGTTAATCATTAAATACTTTATACATTAACATATTATCAATCCCATTATTATGATCAGATACCAGCTTCTCAAAGATCACGCCCACCATAAAATCAAATCAAGAAAGTGCCCGTACATACCGTAAACGCCTTGGAGACTTGGAACAAAAATAAAGGCCGAGAATGTCCAGAGAAGCCTCTTGTTAAAAGCCATTTTGTACGCTTCTGTGTCACGACTCTCTTTTTTCTGTAATTTAACGAAAATCTATGTAGGTACCAGCTATATTAATCTAATTGATCGGAAGCAATAGCGGCAAGTGGATATATTATTTGGAGAGCGGAGCAGGAGCGTGACTACTGCCTCTGCACCTCTGTCATTAGTTCTTAACCGTTGTGCTTGTATACATAGCGGAGAAGAGAGGAGATAAAACTGCCGATCGCGTGGAGAATTATCAAAGGGTTGGCAAATTTGGCGAGGCGAGGCGAGGTCTAGTTTTATCGGAATGGGCCATGGGCAAAATGGAGGCGGTTGGAAACATCGCCCGTGTATAATATTTGAGTGGCCAACAATATATATGGAGTTGTCATCTTAGAAATATCATCTGTATATAATATTTGAGTGGCTAATAATATATATAGAGCTATTATTAGTCCCTGCCGTAGGCGGAGTGGGTTGAGGGTTAACCTAATCAGAACCCATTCGGGAAATGGAGGTTAAATATTTGTATAAAAAATTTCATAATCGATTTTTCATAATGGTTATCTCTATTACTTATTCAATGTTCTCATCAAATCAAATATGATATTAACATTGATAGATTTAAAATAATATTTGGTAATCAAATATGATATTAACATTGATAGATTTAAAATAATATTCTTATCAAACCAAATATAATACTTAATTACAAATAAATTAAAAATTAAATAAAAAAAGCACCATATATTTTATTATAATTTTCATTTAAATCAAATGTATATTTTGATTATGATAGATTTTAAAAAAACATCCTATAATATTTTTATCAAATAGAACATTTATACTGATAAACTAAAAAAAAAAAAACATTCTATAATGTTTTTATTAAATCAAATATAATATTTAATAATACTTGAAAAAGAAAAAAAAATTATAATTATTTTTTATCAGATCAATTAATATTTAATATTAATAAATTAAAAAAAAAAAAATACACATTTTATATAATTTTTTTAAAAATTAAAAATATACAACTACTTATATTCATTAATGTTAAGAATAATCATGTATTCATTCGTTATAATTTAAAATGCATATTTAAAAATATCATGAGAATATGGCAAACTTAGTGCTAAAGAGATGTAGTCAATTACATCCAGAAAAGCCTGTTCCTTTATCTTCTTTCTGACACCACTTTAGATGCTCTGCACATTATGTGGTGTCTTTGTCACCGGACTTAGGAATCCATAACAATTCACTTTCTAACATCTTTATTGTTGGTTGTTGAGGAGAGATTAGATTATATTGACTCACCCTTTTGTTGTCACAAGATTTAACTTTATATGTAACAAGGGTTTAATCCATAGTTTCATAATTATATCAATGGTTAATTTAATTTAATTGTGTATAATTGTTTTGAATAATATCAATGGTTAATTTAATTTAATTGTGTATAATTGTTTTGAATATTGGATTGTAATAATTTCAAAGAATGTTTATTAAAGATAATAAAAATAAAAAAAATATTATTTACTCATAATTCAAGTAAAAGAGGATTGAATGGTTTATTTTAAAAATAAAAAGAAATTTAAATCTTTTGAAAAACAAGTTTATGTGAATAGTTATCAATTTTCAATAATATTATTTATGAGTTAAGGATTCTATGGTGTGAATATCACAATGTGTTATTTATTTAAGTGGATGTTCACAATGTGTTATTTGAATCTATGTTTAGAACTAGCAAGTGTAGCTTGTATAGATGGCCATTTCATTCCATTTATATTTATAGTAATCTGTTGGTCTTATTTCTTGTGATCATTTGGATTTTTTCATTTTTATCTCTCCCTTGTTCTTTAGTTTTTTTTTATTAATTTTCTTATATATTTATCCTTTGAAATTTATCTATTTGATGAATTTGCTTCATGTCTCTAATTGATTTTAAATCTTAAAATAATTTTTACATTATATGTATGTCTTTGACTTTTATTAATATTAATAACTTAAACCACTTTACTTATATATATTTATAATATTATATATAATATTATATATATATATTCTAAAATATATTTTATATTATAATATAAATACAGAAAGTGTGGTGTGTTCACCCAATTTTATAATGTTTTGTTTTTTCATTTTTAATTTCTGCAAAGTTCTCTATCATCAACTGTTCTGACGCAAACTCTTATCTTGAAAATAAATATAATTTTTTGTTTGATAGAATGATATTGATATCATGATTCAAAATTGAAGTTTGTTATATAATGAGGCAATCTCTTAAATTACCTTTGTATGGTGTATTACTTTTGATTTTAATATTATAAAAATATGAATATTTTAATTAAAAAAAAATTATTATATAATTAATTGAATTTAAAATTTACTTATTATATGGAAATTTTATATTTTTATAATGATTTTATTAATATAATAGATTTTATTATTAATTAATTAAAAAATCATATTTTTTCTAAAACTTTTATATAAATATAGATTAATTTTATTTTAATTTTAATTTTTAATAATAATTCTTATTAAAATCTATTAACTTCTAAAAAACTTAAAAACGGTTTATATCTCATCATGTTTTATAAGGATACAAAGTAATTTATCAAAATCTTAATAAGGAAATAAAACCAACCATGTTTAATATAGAACCATCGATATGTCTAGAAATAAGTTTAAATTTTATGAAGGACATTAAAAATGAGAATTAGATATAAATAAAAAGATATTTAAATGAGTCTAGTGTTATACATAATCATGATGATAAGAGCCACTTACAATGATGAAATTATTTTTTTAACTAATATGGAAATTGATAAAAAAATTCCATCTAATATTCAAACCAATTAAAATAGTTTAACAATAATCAATTTTTTTTTGGCAATATATTGATACGGAGGCGGAAGAGTTGTCTATTAAGCCTCCTGAAAAATTAATTGGAGTTGTCTATCAAGTTTCCTGAACAATTAATTGGATGGTTAAACGTGGTCGGAATTCGTACAAAAAAAATTTAAAAAATATTGTAGATGCAGTGGTGTTTTGATGGTGGAAATGGATTCAGCACCATCAAAAACGTCCAAGACACTTAAGATTTTGAAGTTTAACAGCTATAATTTGGATTTACAAAAATCCTTGATGGATTTTCTTTAAATATGACCAAAATTTCTATAACTTTGAAGACAATTCCTCCAACTAGTTAAACTACGGCTATATTGATGGGTGATATGGCCATCAAATTTCAACCAGCATAATGCCGTCTACAAAAGAAATTCAGTGTAATGTCGTCTACAAAAGAAATTCAGTGTAATGCCTTCTGCAAAAGAAATTAATAATATTGTACGAGTTTCCTCTCAAAACCGCAACTTTTTCACGTCATGGGTAAGTAGATTTTAGGTATATTAATTTTAGATGGCAATAGCTATAACTAGCAATTGTCCCAAAAGGTATAAAGAGAGGCCGATAGGATTATTAAATTGAAATTGTTGAATTTTTCTAGAAGAGTTAATTGGTTTGTGGAAAACCTTGTTTTCTTGGACTGGATCATTGTGCAATTACTTTTCAGGAACACATTGAATGTCTTATTTCATTTTAGACTAAGTTAATACCAAATCCATCTTTTCTTTTCTCTAAGTAAAATTTCAAAAGCATGAACACATGCCATTTCATATGCACAATAAACCAAACTTCTGAAATTTCAATTCTTGGATGCATCCCATTCATACGAAAAACCTCTATAGATGGCCAAGCATATACTAAGAATACATCTCCTTCATATGCAATACCAAATCCATCTTTTCTTTTATCTGAGTAAAATTTCAAAAGCATGAACACATGCCATTTCATATACACAATAAACCCAACTTCTGAAATTTCAATGCTTGGATGCATCCCATTCATATGTTACAGTAAACCCATATTTTCCTTAAATTTCAATCCATAAATACATCCATTCATGAGCCATAATAGAACCACAAAAATCAAAACCTAGCCCTGCAATGCTAGAGTATTATCCCCATTCAAAAGCAAAGAAGTATAAAATATAAACCCCAGTGTTCCACAGCCTTGACTACGCAAACCAATCATTGCCATCTAAAAAATCAAGAAAATAAACGCCAGTGTTCCACAGCCTTCACTGCCCAAACCAATCATTGCCATATGAAAAATCAAGAAAATAAAGACGATGATCAGTTAAGGAGATGATAATGACACTTTTTTTTGGCCTTCTTCGGTTGCCCTTAGGCTTCATGTTCGCACACATAAGGAAGAATGTTGACTTCAAAAGCTGCAAAGTTGTCCTCCGACGGAACAAAGAAATGATTAACTTTGAGCCAACATCTTGGTTTCCATCCTAGCAGACCAACGAAACGATTAACTCTGAGGCCAGGAGTGACATAAAGGAATGGGAAAAAGCAATAAAAATATCTTCAAGAGTGACATAAAAGAATGGGAAAAAGCAGTAAAAATATCTT
>APFE031725755.1:388407-422264 GCA_000404065.3 Pinus taeda | reverse complement strand
AAGACCGCTGATAAAACATTCCGTGTAGAACTCATCTGAGAGACCCTTAGTGCGGAAAGCTAACCTTTCAAAAGCATTAATATATTCCTCTACTGTACCAGTTTGTCTGAGCTTAGTGAGAAGACCCAAATAGGAGTCTTCTTGTTCAAAGCGATCTTTAAGAGCTTTGGTAAATTGGGCCCAAGTCCTAAAATAGCCATTGGAGCGCTGATGCCATTCCCACCATTGCCACCGTTCATTGTCGAAGTACATGCTCCCCAACACAAGCTTGGTCGCATCATCTAGGATCTGATTCAATTTGAAATACTGGTCCATTTGTGATAGCCATGCTGATGGGTGAGACCCATCAAATTTATGCATATCCAACTTAGGAAGTTGTTGATTGCGTGGTGAATGAGTGTGCCAGTCGTGAGGAGAGTGGCTAGATTCACCGTAAATGCCTTCATAGCCATTATACCCCTCCTCGTGGGCTTGCTCCTTGCCGTTTGACCTTAATTCCTCCTTGCCCTCTCCTTGCCATTTCTGTAGTTGGAGACTCACTCCTTTCAACAATTTTTCCATGTTATCCAGATCTATTCTGTCCAGCTGAGTGTGGATTTTGTTCACCGTTTCCTCCAGTTTGTCCATCCTTTCATTGGCCATCGCTTGAGCTCTAGTTTCTACCATACACCGTTGTGATGAAAAAGTGGGACTGCCAAAAAACTTTTTGCCCAATTAATTGAATGGTACCACCGTGCTCAGCTCGTCGTCCTGATTTTAATGGGCTATATCACCAATAAGTGTCCTGGAACATCTCAGATTTTTTTTTTTTTTTTTTTTTTTTTTTTTTTTTTTTTTTTTTTTTTTTTTTTTTTTTGTTTCAGAAAACTCCTAACGGAGTTTCACTCCTTTTTGATCAATACTGCAGTCGCCAAATCCTCAAACTGTCAATGCGGCAAAAAGTCCTGCGAAAATTATACCCTGGTATAGGAACCCTGAACAATGCTTCTGGTCTGCTGGATCTGAGAGAACTGGCTGGTTGGGACCGATGTCTGTTGCTGCTGCATTCCTTTGCTCAAGCGGATTTGGAAGAGATGATGAGTAAAAAAGGAACTAGAGTCTTTGGGGAGTGTCAGGTGCTACCGATCGCAATATACATAAGGGTCTGGCAGTAGTACTCGGCCCAATATTTCCTGCGTGCATGCCTCCTCAAATCCGCAGATTTATGCGCTCAACGACAGATCCCGTGGTTTAAAGACGCCGGAACACGTCTCGAGCCAAAAAAAAAATTCTACTAATTGGAGATCCCACCGGCCCTGGAAAGAGCTCTGATACCACTTGTTATGCTTCCTAACCTGCAAATGATACCCAAATACAGAATATGCGAAGAAAAGAGACCGAGAACACAGAATATGCAAAGAAAAGATATCCAGAACACAGAATAGCGATGACTTTATTATTTCAGAGAGTAATGTTCACTTGCCTCTTCAAGGGGGCAACCTCCAATAGAGCAGAGCTCGATTACAAAGATAAGACACGATGCTCCTCGCAGGGAGTTACTATCCTATATATATGACTCCTACAAGTAATACCACGGGTCAATACCATTTATTACTAATACTGTCGGCCCATTTGTAACTAACTGTGGTTCCTTTATTAATTATGGATTAACCACTTACAATTATTAATATGGGCTTTATTGACTCTTAACTATGACGTGGTCCCATTACATAGATAAGGGGGTTAGGGTGGGACCCTAACATTTTCGTTTGAAAAAGTGCAGCTTCATTTTATGATAGTTTACCATCTGAAATCCGTTTTCACCCATTTAAGTTGCATTAGATTCAGAATGAAGGGATCCGTGCCATGAGACTATGTTTGAGCAGCTTGAGATTTTCATTTTCCTCTGATTTACAAAGGATTTGTGCCCTTTGGCACTTTTCACCCCTTACATGAAGTCTTGTAGACTTAAAGGTTTATCCAGGATCCATTTTTGGATCACGCCTTCCCACTAAAAGAACTTTTGGTCTCCAAAAGACTGATATACTAATTTGAATAGTAAATAAGAGTGAATCACCCTATTCTTTCAGCCTCCATACACATGCCTTTGAATAATGCCTTTGTATCAAATTTTCTGACCACTTCCCTTCTCTGGATGGGCTGGTCTTCTTGAGAAGAACTGTCTTCCTCGCCTTTCTGCAGAACTTCTACTAAAATGGTCATAGAAGGTAGTTTGAGCTTCTTTGCCTTGATCATTGATCCAAGGTGTCTCAACAAATTTGAAGTACATTTGCTCCTCAAAACATTCATTTGTACCCGTTTGACAAGCTGCCAACAACAACTGTTAACAACAACAGGCATATAAACAACAACTAGATGGACCAACTCCTGCTTCAACAAAAGAAATAGATTTTCACAACTTGTGAACATCTCCATATCTTATATTTTCATATAAATGATGGACTAGATAACAAGCCCACAAAACATGCCTTTAAAAGAAATGACCCTTCAATTCAATCATGTAGAAAAATACCATTAGGACTCTTTTTCCGAAAGATGAAACTTTCATCATTATCTCCATTTGGAGACCAAGTTAACTTCTTTCAAGTCAACATGGCTTCACATGCAATGCATGCATTTCATCCTTCAACTTTCACTTAAGCACACTATACTTTCGAAGCTGAAATGAAATATAATGTAGATGCATCAATAGACATGCAATCTTAATTGGATAAGAACTCTAACTGTTCCTTACCAATCCCTTTCAAAGGTGCTACCTCTTCCTACACATTAGCATCATGATGTGAATGATTTTGAGACACATCATTCATGGAATCTTCACTTCCATTTCTACCATCTTCTCTTTCCACTTTCTTCGGCTTTGGTGGACGCATTATTTGATTCAGTGTCCAATATTTTGTAGCAAGATGTCCTTGCTTATGGCAGTAAGTGCACTGCATGTGCATCCTCTTCATAGCATGATTTTCCTTGTCCAATGGACCTTTGGAAGCTTGCTTCTTTTCCTTCTTTTGCTTCCTATATTCGGCCATTTTCTTCCAACATCTAGAAACATAATGGTTTTCCAAACCACAAAAGGAACATGTAACTCTTTTCCCATACATATGTGGAAAATCATCATGCTTTGAAAAATCAAAAGGAATATGTTTAGAACTAGATTTATACCTACCTCTTTCACCTTTATTGCCTTCATGAGGAGGTGAAGCAAATGAAGAAGTGGCTCCCTTTGGAACACCATCAAACTCTTCAAGGCTGTTAGAGTCTCCCCAACTCTCTGGTTCAAGTGTGTGCTTCTGAACACCTGCATCCTGCAATTGATGTTTCAAGCTATTGTATTCCTCTTGGATACAACCTTCACACTTCAAAGGTAGATGACATGAAATGAAACTCCTTCTTGGGACTGTTTCGATGGCATTCATGGCAGCTTTGGAATTCTCTCCATAAGATTGTCCATAGCCAAGACCCAAATATTTAGGCCTCTCCTCAACCATTATTGGTTCAACAATACCCTGTGCATGCTTTCGCAAGCCCTTTCCTTCATATCCCATCTTGTACATTAGCTTGGAACCTATGCCTTTAGTATGTTTTTCAAAAGAACCAATACAAGAATTCTCGGAAGAATTTGAAGACAAACTGGAATGGCTTACCTCTTCTTCAAGCTGGTACTTGACTAAAGCTTCTTGGGCAACAAAGAGCTGTGTTTCCAACTCATGCATCCTTTTTAGGTTCATAATTTCAATATGAAGTTGCCTCTCCATTTCCTGCAATTTGTCAGGAAGCAACTGCTTCTCTTCCTTCATGGAATTCAGTTGATTTCTAAGCATGCTGATCCTCCTTCTAGCCTCATGCATTTTTCTCACCATATCCATCATGGTGGACAATTCCTGCTTCATGTCTTCACCAAATAATCTTGTGAAGAGAGACGAATTTGAGGACCCACTTGTAGAAGTTGTCATTATGCCAATGAACAAAAAAACCTTCAACAAGATAAATAAAGAGCTTATTTAAGCAACCTTTGGCAACAAACCTCTTGTGCTCCAAGGACTGCTTTGAGGTCATTTGGGATAGAAGAATGCCTTAAGCCCTTCTCCTTCTTGTCCTTCTTGGATTGAGCTATTAATATCTTTCCCTTCACCTCTGCAAACTCAGCAAATAGTCAATCTGCAAACAAGCATACAATCAACCTCTTGTTGTTCAAACATCTTTCAGATACGCAGTCTTTGCTCTGTCAATCAAGCATTCTGATATAACCTTCCTTGAAGATGTGGTTAATCAATCTTAAGCTCTAATACCACCTAACCTGAAAATGGAGCTCTTAAGCTTCTTTTCTAGCTTACAAGAACCTCTACCACTTCGAAAGCTTGAATTTTCCCAAGTCTTTTATGATTAACCAATGTGGAATTAAGAAATGCTTGAAAATATAGGTGTATGCTTGTATTTGTTTCAACTTATTATTTACTTTAAAATATATTGTTGGTGTTGATATGTGAATGTGCTTAAACTAATATATTAATGCATACAACAATAAATAAAGAAGTAGTAACAACAAACACATAAGACAACAAATTAATTTGGAGTTCACCCACAACTCTTGGGCTACATCTTTGTGAGCTCTTGTCAATTTGACTTCACTCTCTAGGATTATAGTGTAAGTTTTTTACAAGTCTTTGACTCAAATCCTATTGTTCTACACATAAACAGTCGGTTTAGGCACCTTTTTATCCCTTGGCTCTTGAAGCTCTGGCTTTTAGCTCTTGGCTCTTGGCTCTGGCTCCTTGGCTCTTGGCTCTAGCTCTTGGCTCTGACTCTAGCTCTTTGGCTTTGTTTCCAGCTCTTGGCTTTGACTCTTGGCTCTTTGGCTTAGGCTCTTGGCTCTTTGGCTCTCTTGCTTTGGCTCCTTTCTGCTTTCTACAATGTTCACGCTCTTTGGCTTTTCACTTGAACTTCAAGTGACCCCAAAGGCTCCCTCGGCTACTTTTCACTTTTTTGCTGCTATTACTTTTAGCATTCAGCAACAAACAACAACTTGGCCACCAAAAATAAATCAACAACAAACATAATTTGTTCACCGTTCTACAACCTAGCTACCTTGTCTTTCTGCCATTCTGTGGCTTTTAAGCCAAATTGCGTTGCCTTTTTATCTCCCCTCTCGGGTTCTCCATCTCCAAGCTGATGTCCCTTCATTTTCCTCCTCTGAGTGTTAGTAGTCATTGCTAAATGCTTCCTGGGATGGATGCCACCTATTTTGTAATAGACAGGGCAATTGGCCCTAAAAATTCCTCTGAGTAGTCATTTTCTGTTTACACAGAGAAACGTTTCCAAACATGGGAAAATCCACTGAACACTATTCATCTCGGACTTGAAATTTTAATAAATGCACTTTATTTCCCTATCGAGTCCACTTGGGGATCGCTTATCGCAATCGCAATTGGCTTGCCCCTTTTTTTTTCGTTTAATAAACGAAACAGGCGACAAATATTAAAAATCACGTGAAAGTGGCTTTGGGCGGATTTCAAATATTATGTATTTGCATTCTTGAACCCTATCGGGTCTGGCCATATCGCATCGCTAGTCGTAATGGCCCTTTGGCTTCCCCTTTGGTATCACCGACACCGATCCGCCGATATCGGCAATCGCAGTCAAACTATTGAACACACACACACACATATATAACATGGTCACTTCATTGTTTTCGCCGATGGTGATCTAACAATTTCGGAAATTGCTCCATCGCGTTGCCCTGGTCCATCGTGCCATGCCTCTGCTCCAACCCGCCAATCACTGCTAATGTCATATGCCGATCGGATCCAAACCGTTGATCGACCAGATCCGATGTCTCCTGTGCAACCATTCCTTTGACCTCTAATTAGGCTCATTTCATGGCTTTTCTCATGTTTGTAGCCTCCCGATAGTGTTAACTAACAAGTCCGAGACTTCTCCTTTTTGGGTGGTTGTTCCCTTTAGGGAGCTTTATAAGACTTATAGGGTTTTTAGACCCATTCGCAAGGGATTTTGCCTCTTTTTCCTTTGAAAAAGGGCAACTTCATTTTATGATAGATTTCCCATCTTAAATCTCTTTTCACCCTTTTAAGTTGCATTGGATTCAGAATGAAGGGATCCCCGCCATGAGACTATGTCTGGGAGTAGCCTACGATTTTCACTTTCCTCTGATTTACAAAGCATTTGTTCCCTTTGGCACTTTTCACCTCTTGCATGAAGTCTTTTAGACTTAGAGGTTTATCTAGGATCCATTTTTGGATCACCCTAACATCATAGGATTTGTTCATGTGTTGGTGGCACAACAATGAGGAGTGGTTTAGTGGCACATTTAGGATCCTCACATTAGATGGGCTACCTTGTGCAACAACAACATATGGCAATATTGCTTGAGTACAAGAAATTTTTGGTAGGGAGGATTGTAATGCTCCCAATTTTGTGAGTGCAAATATCACTAGGGAGTTTTTCCATTTTTTGGTAAAGAGGAGGCAAATATTATTTTCATTAGAAAAGTGTGGCAAAATAATATTTTATTGGAAAATTATGATAAAACATTGTTTTATTCGAAACCGAAGGAAAATTAATATTTATTAAACTGGTGGTAAAATTCACTAAGTGGAAAATGGCCACAACTAATAAAATCATATTAGATACGGAGTCTAGAAGCATGTGGAGAAATTAATAAATGAGGATGGACTCATTCATTGATCATATTTTGTCTATCTATCTTCAAAACTTGAAATATCTTAGAGTCATTTACCACAAGAAGAGAAGTGTTTCTTAGAACAAGAATTCCAAGTAGAAGTTCCACCCTCATTTCAGATAACTTCAAGTGTCTCCCTAGTGAGTAATTTGGGAGTCCAATTGAGGGTGCCCCTTGAGTTGAACTACTTAGGTTACACTTAAAGAAATTCATATTATGTTATTAGAGCAGCTTCACTTGATTCAAGAATATTGGCATTTGCAAGAGTATTTCCCTTGGTTAAAGGAGGATATTAGTACCATTTTGCATGGTTGAAGTGTAGGGTTTTATCTCGGATAAATTTTCTCTACTATAAAGGTAATTCACACTTTTTGGGGCTTTCTGAATCAACTAGAATTGGCATGACCATTTTTTGGGTTTTTGTGGGTTTCGTGTGAGGAGCTTTGAGTTAATTTTGAATTTTTTCTGAGAAGTTTCGAGGGACGAAATTCCAATTCTTCTCCAGCAGCGGGTAATTCACACATTTTGGAGCTATCTGGGTCAACTCTAATTAGCCTAATATTTTATTGGGTTTTTATGGTTTTGTTGTGAGGAGTTACGGGTTAATTTTGTAGATTTTCTGAGCAGTTTCAATGGCATAAATTCTAGTTCTTCTCCAAAAGAAATAATAATATTTTCTCGGTAATTCACACACTTCGATGCTTTCCAAGCTAGTTGAAATTAGCTTAAGATTTTTCTAGTTTTGTTAGTTTTGTGTGAGGAGGTCTACATTAATTTTGCAAAATTTTTTGAGCATTTTTTAGGGAAGAAATTTAAGTTATTCGCTAGTAGCGGTGACAATATTTTCTATGTAATTTACATATAATATAAATTTTTTCTTCCAACCTTTTCTTTGAATATAATAGAGCATTAAAATTTGGTTATGGCACATGAGGTATGCACGTCTAAATATAATAGTCTTAAAATTATCACTTAATAAGGAAATGGCCAAAGCTTGCCCTCTTCTTTATGTTGATAAAATTTGTGAAGGATATAATCATGGTAACCAAGATAGAGACTCATTTTTAGTAAAAGAAAATGGAGAGAAAAAAAAGCATTGGAGTTAGTACATATAAAAATAGTTGATCTTATGCAAACTTTGCCATTAAATAAAAATAAATATTTTATTGTTTTGGTGGATGATTTCAGTAGAAGAATATGGGTGCATTTCATTTAAAAAAATTAATGGATTGATATGTTTTAAAAATTTAAAGCTATGTTGAGAAGCAAATTGGATATGTGCTAAGAAAATTACACATAGATAAAGGAGGAAAATTCACTATTAATGAGTTTGATTATTATTACAAATGAAATGGTATGCAAAGGAAAATGACAACGAGTTATACTTCATAAAAAAATGGTCTGGTTGAGGGATAATAGGAAAATTGTTGACATGGGTAGGATCATGTTGAGAAGTGAAATTCCCCCAAACACCTTTTGGGCTGAATGTGTAATTTCAATTTATTTCCTTAATATATTTCCAACATGAAGTGCGCAAAATATGATTGCATATCAAGCATAGGATGGAAGAAAGCCAAGTATGGCTCATTTGGAAGATATTGGATGAATTTGATATGGTCATGTTCTTGTTGAAAGGATAAGAAAAATAAATGATAAAAGTTTGAAATGAAATTTTATTCGCTATTGTTACATGACAATGGGTTATAGATTATATGGACCACAAATGCAAATTGTTTGGGTAGTCATCATGTATTTTTTCATAAAATGTAAGAATGACATTGGGATCAAGGTATGAAATAATACAATTTAGGAATCAATGTCAAAGAAGATTAATATTTTTTCCTTCAAACCTAATATTTAGTATAAATGCATCTTAGGCTCCATCCAAACCATCATACTCTTCAACTTGAAGTTTTATTTCAATTCCCATTTCATCCTCCAAGAAACGTAAAAATCCTTAAATGAAATTGATGGATATAATAATTTTTATTTAATGTGTCATATAGAATCAAAGCCAAAATATTTTAAAGATAGTGGTAAAATACAAAGCTTGGCGCAAATTAATGTATAAATAGATTGCATCAATTAAATGGATTGAAACATGGGATCTTTCTGATCCTCGTTTTGAAAAATAAGTCATTGGGGTCAAGTGGGTGTATAGAAATTAGTATATAGCTAATGAATCTACATACAAGAATAAAGAACGACCAGTCAAAAAGGGATATGCTCCACAACTACGTATCGACTACAATAGAACATATGATTTTTTTGCAATATTGGATATAACAAAGCATAATATAATTGGTTTGTTTATTATTTTGATGTGAAATCAATATTTTTGAATGTCATATTCAAAAACATCTCTATGATCAACAACCCCGAGGAAATTAACACAATTCCTACATTTTGGAAAAGGCTCTTTAATATGAATTTGGAGGAATTAACAAAAAAATATACATCTTGAGAAAATCTCTTTGTGCTTTGAAATAAGCCCCAGCTGCATAGTATTACATAATTGATAATCATTTTTGGAAAAAGGCATATGATACAAGTTAAAATGAACCCACATTATATATCAAGTCAAATAGTAATGATATATTGATTTTTTATATATAGATCACTAGATATCTACATATTCGAGTAGTTAGTTAGTGGAAGGGTTGAGACATGTTATGATGACCAAATTTGGGTTTTCATTGCATAGTGAGGACAATGAATGATGGTATCTTGATTTAACAAGAAAGTTATGCGACATATCTTCCTCACAAATAGAAAATGGAAAATAATAATCCCATGAGCACAACCATGAATACAAATCAAAATTTCTCTACAGAAGATGGAACTCAAATGGTAAATGCTAGATCCTATAGGATTTTGGTACAGAGTAAAATGTACCTTGTGCCATTAAACATGATATTATATGAGAAGTAATTTTGATATCTAGACTCATGAAAATATCAAGTAAGATTCATTTTGGAGTAGAAAAAAGTATCTTTAGATATCTTCTTGTAATAAATCATTTCTGAATTTGGTATGCTTCAATAGATAATATTGGGTTGGTTAGTTATACGGATTCTGATTGAGCTATATTCCTTGATAATATAAACATTATAGAAGGTTAAATTTTATCCTAGGACGAGTTGCAGTATCATGGCCTTCAAATAAATAGTGACTTGTTTTGTTATCTTCTACAAAGGTAGAATATATTGTAGAAACACATGTGAAGCAATTTTGTTGAAGAGAATATTAATTAAAAGGAACAACAAGATACCACAATTATTTATTATAATAAAATTTCTACAATTTCCATAAGTAAAAATATAATCTCTAATAGTTTTACCAAACATATTATATCACTACAACATAATAGGAAAACAATGCCTAAAATAACATTGAAATTTAATTAATCTCAGTGCACAAATTAGACACCTTTTCTGGTAAAAAAATGGGGGCAACATGAAAAGATTTATCATAGTGAAATATTTAGCACCGAAAATAATGCCATAAACAAAGCTTAGAAAAACACCAAAAAAATAATGCCAGAAATAACACCAAATAATGTCAGGAATTGCATTAGAAATAGAGTTAGAAATCTCACTAGAAATTGCACTGGAAATAGTGTTAGGCATAACACCATAAATAGCACTAGGAAGAGCACCAGAAAGAGAGTTGGTAATAGAGACAAAAATAGCACCAGTTTTAGCACCAAAATTAACACTAGGATTTGCTTCCAATTTGGCTTCCGGTTTGGCTTCCATGTTTGCATCTAGTGTGGCTTCCAATATTTCTCCCACTTTTGCTTCCATAGTTGATTATTTTTTCGCTTCCAAGCACCAGAAATAGTGCTAGGTCTGGTGCCAGGATTGATGTCTAGATTGGCTTTTGATTTGGCTTCCAATTTTTCTTATAGTTTTTGCTTTCCATTTTGCTTCTAGTTTTTCTTTCCATTTTTCTTCTAGTTTTTTCCCCTTTTCCTTCTCATTTTTCTTCTAGTTTGGCTTCCATTTTTTCTTCCAATTTGGCTTCCATTATCACTTCTTTTTTTACTTCCAAAAATGATTATTATTTTGCATACTATTAAATTAATATGCTTTGTTTCAATTTTCTTAGTTAAATATATCATGTCTCTTTAATAAGTTATATGATTATATAAATAGTCATATGAATACATTTGAAATATTTTATAAGATAATATTTATAAATAATTTTTAGGGAAACAAACATCCATACAAATTAATAACATCATTATACTTATTAATTCTCCATCAAAATAGAATCTACAACATCTAATATACATAAAATAATAAGATAATGATTGTAATATGATCATCATCTATAATTAAAACAAGTGAGTAAAATATGTATAATTGAAGAGAATTTTACATCATCCATCATGACCACTTAATCAAAACCATCATATGTAATAAATTGCATCCAAATAATTAACCACTTTCAATATATCAAAATTGATGAGTCAATACTCATAAGATGATCATCATACATAACTAAAACAAGTGAAATTCACATATACTAGTAGATAAATAACATGTGAGAATGATACATGTCCAACAATCGGCATAAGTCAAAATGATACATCATGTACAAATGATATAAATAAAAATGATAAATTGTGAAAGATAAAACGATACAAATCAATATGATATGTCATGTCGAAATGATATAAGTCAAAATGATACATTTAAAAAAGATACAACTCAATAATATGGTATGGGAGGCTATGAAAATGATACATATGATAGTAATCATGAAAATTGGCATCATATCAATATATCAAAAATGATCCATGATGCAGTATATATGATGATGAATGCGATTGGCTTCTGCCAACAACCGCCTCATCATCATCATCGCCATTGTTCTCATAATAATCATCATTGTTATCTGTATCAAAATAAGCCTTGTTGTCATTTGAATCTGTGTCATCGTGAGAATCATATGTCATCTCAACATCAGACCCAATGTGATTAGGTTCTATGTCACGAGGATCATTCAGATCTTCTAGAAGATCCATGTTCCACAAAAAAAATAGAATGAAAAGTTATTATTTATTTCATGCAATAATTAATTTCATTGTTATATATCTAACATTACTGCATATGCAATGAAACGATAATCATATTACATCATATCAAAGTGGACATGCGATAATAAAATTTCAAGTAAGTTACAACTAAGATGTCATTCCAATGTTGTAAGACATTCAACAATTCTAATAAATGTTGTTAAACATTAAAAAAATTGTTATAAAATTTAACTATCAATTGTAATTTCTATTACATAAGCTTAAGTACAAACCATCTCCATTCTATGATATATATGATTATGTTTTCCTTGAATATATTATGAGAGTTAACTATTCTATATGTTTTCTTCTCTTATATTTCAAAAGTGAATACTTTTCTAGGACATTTTGGCACACCCTAACATGTATTGGCACACACTAGAATTCCTTGGCACTTTGCACGACTTAGCACCTAGCAAATTTATGCATGCCTAGCACACATTGGCACTCCCTGTTACTCCCTATCACACAGTGCAACTCATAGGTAATCCTTGGAATCCCTCTTATTCATTAATTTCCATGCATTTTAACCTAGTGCTCCCTTGTGCTTCCCTAGCACTCCCTAACAATCCCTAGTTAACGCAGATTGCCATGGCTTCACGCCTGGAATCCATTGTCATTCTTAGGATGCACCTTTATGTGTTGGAATTCCTTAGAACTCCCTTATGTGTTGGAATTCCCTAGAACTCTTTGACGTACGTTGGCATACCTTAGCATTCCCTAGCACTCCCTAGCATTCATTGGCACGCATCGACATGCATTGGAACTTGGCATTAGGCACACATTAGAAACTAGTGTTCACCAAGTAAATTTTTATCTTCACCACTACAAGAGATATATGCATAACCAAAATCATTTTGTTTGAGTGAAATCATAGGTATGACCTTAATTTATTTTCCATCTTTAGGATTTAACTAGTTGTTCATGTAATTAAAGAACATAAATAAGTGATGAGGGAAATTGTAGGTGTGTGAAACTATTAAAATATAAAACCAAGTTGTTTCTTGGTGAGGACATAACAATTGATCAAATGTTAGATGTTATCACTCTGTAATTTTCTTGGCTATAGGATACAATTACCAATATAACTTCAAATCAATCTTTAGGTTGGAAACTTGAATTTCCAACTGGAGAGGGCTCCCTTAGTGGCTCAACTATCTGATGGTCACTTACATAGCTAGTCAATGTGGAATTCAGTGGCCAGATCTTTGGTAGGATAAGGTTTTAATGAAGTTTTCGGACGAAGCAGAAATTCATTAGGGATGGTGTTAATTTGGTATTAATCTAGATTGCTCAAAATACTAGTGATAGTAACATAGATAGTTTGCAGGATAAAAACTACAATATTTTATATCCAAAGTTTTGTAGATGAACAAAGGAAAGATAAAATATGGACCATCTCAAATATGAAATCAATTAAGAGGAAATCCTAAAAGAAACTTTAGACAAATTGTATAATCATTTGAATGCTATGAAAAAGAGCATCTAAGATGAATTTTAATTCACTTACTATTATTCAAATACTGAAGATAACATTCAATGAATAAGTAGAAGGAGAACACACTGGAAAACTATACAAAAATAAAATAATTGTTATAATATGCCAAAACGTATGTCACAAGTACATCTTCTTTGAGGAAATTTTGATTAAAATAATAACTTTCGCACCATAGAATCTGTTGTTTCACAAAATACCAACCCTTGCTTCATTGTGTTACACAACTTTATTGAAAATTTACGCAATTGAAATCCATAATTTATGGAAAGATTTAATTACAAAATGATATATATATATATACACATACCATGATGACAAAAAATAAATCTAAAAAGTATATTTACTAAGAAATAACTAATGCATTGAAAATTTTAAAACATAATCCATGGTGATGTTTTGTAGCAAAAAGTGGGCTAGTAGGCCATAAAATTTGTTGATCATGTGGTTTCGAACTGATCACAGATAGTATGGAATAAAATATGCAAAATCCCATGTTCTCTACCTTATAATTTTTCTTTGATATTCATTAATATCCACCTCCCCTTGACTTTTTCCCTGCCCTTATCAAGGTAACGCTGACTATGCAAAGGATAAACTTCATAAATGTTTAACAGAATATATCCCTTTATCACTCCCAAAATTGTACTGATAGAAGACACTATTCATGCGCTAAGAAAATATTTGGGTATACTGTTTTAAAATCAAAACAGTGAAAGTGCTGCAAAAATATCTAGCATCGCTTGTCAAAAATAGATCAAAGATGAACGCTACTAAAATATATGGTAGTGCTATATTTTACTACTCATTTTAATGTCTCTACTGCTTCTAACAAAAGTTCCATGTTGTCTGTTTGAATTTTTATTTTTCTCTTTTGCTTTTCTTGGCTTTAGGGCCCTATTTTTCTCATTTATGTTTTTTCTGAGTTTTCTTTTTCTTCAAGGAACTCAAAATTTCCTCCTTGTTGATTATAAAATCCCTCACAAATGTATCATCAAGATAAATGACTTGTTCCTTCAAGGTTGGGTTCTTCTACAATTTCAAATTGAGTGTAAGATTATTCATGGGCCTTATATGGGGTTTTCTCATCCCATACATCTCGGCTAAGATAACCTATTTTTTCCTCTTTCTCTGTACATGTTTTGATCATTTGGTTTGGTCTTATATTTTTTCTTCTTCAATAATTTAACCCCCAAACCCTCTTCATGCTTACCATTGTTAGGCTTTTAATAGGGTAACCCTCTAGTAGTTTTAGAAGTTGCTCTTAAGGGATGCCAATTTTTTTTTTCCTCAAGATGTCTCTTACGTCTTCTTACATAAACCTTTTTTACAACAGGAACTGAAAGAATATTTAAATTTTTTTCCCAAAGAATCTTTCATTTTGTTTCTAGCAACGACAATGTGGGTTGTTTTTTCTGGAGAAAGGTTGGGAACCTTTTATGTTTCCTTTTCTTGTTGGATTTAGGCTTGGCAAAAATTGTCTCAACAACCTTTCCCCAAATAGGAAGTGCTCCCATGTTCTACCAATTTTTCCTAGGTAATTAAAAATTAACATTTTAAATAAACCCTTATGTAAAACACAATGAGGAGAACAAGAAGGTTTAGCCTGAATTCTAGATAATATCTCACTGATAATATTCAACATAAAATAAGGGATGTTCATATGAGCTTTCCTAGCCAAATGTGGAAGAAATTTGAAGTGGTACATACCCATTCAATCCTAACAACCTTCACAATAAAGTACCATTGAATAACGTTTATCGTTTCACTCTAGGTTGGATTCATCCAAGACCTCTAAACTCCTTGTTTCCAATCCTTGTCTTAATGTTCATTATTTAAGAAAAAAAGGATATCAATGTTAACCAAGGTTTGATTTTTAAACCAACAGTTACCATCAACAGATAGGTATGTTGTCTCATATATTATTTCCTCCATGGTCAGGAAAGAATGGTCTGTAATGGTGACATTTTTGTGTCAAAACCATCTATGAATGCTCAAGAAACTTCATCGTTAAACCCTTGGCACCTAAAACAAAATTCAATCGAGCCTACTTGAATAAAAGTCTCGTGAAGCTCTAGGATGGCTTTAAAATTTTGGGCCTTCATGCTTGTTCCTACAAAGGTGTTCGCTTTTCCCCATAACGAAAAACAAATTTGGTAACAAATGTTTTGGAGAAAAATAAGGGATTCACCAACCTTGATTTT
This sequence comes from Pinus taeda, assembly GCA_000404065.3. Classification (NCBI taxonomy): domain Eukaryota; kingdom Viridiplantae; phylum Streptophyta; class Pinopsida; order Pinales; family Pinaceae; genus Pinus; species Pinus taeda. Next base: position 406,785 of record APFE031725755.1, on the reverse strand, counting down.
GGAATAAAGAACTGATAGATAGGATCCTTGGAAAACAAGCAGGAGAAACAAATAAAAATTTAACTTTCCCTTAAACATAAAAATATCAAACTTCAAAATGACAAGTGGACATATAATAACTACATTCCCTCATGCTTTCATCATGGCCACTTAAGATTTGATCATTAATACTTTTGTTGGTGGATTTAATTCGACTAATTAAAATGATGATAGGCCGTGACTCTTATTTTGCAGCGTTGTTGTCAAATGATGTGTCTGACGTGTTGTCTGTTGGTTTCTAAGTGTTTCATTTATTAAAATTTGCTTCCATTTAATTTTTTAACTCCTTACTTTTATATCACTAGAATTGGTTCTACCAAATTAAGTTGCAGTGCACACAAAATTTTGATGGAAACTAGATCTTAAGGCCTAAATTGAATTAGCCATGAAACCTAAAAGGGATAACAACAGGATATACATGAAAATATTTCATAGGGAGGTTATATGGATGATATATTTTAGGGGATAACTTCATGAGTTGGATAGAAAATCATTAAAGCCTCGTTGTATCAGCTACAACCACTCTCCAAAATTTTTCCTTAGCTTTGTCTTGATGGTGCTGGACCTACCAACATTCAGGGGATCACCTTGGTATGAAGTCCCAACTAGACCTCACACCATTTGGTGTGGGAGACCCATCTAGTATGATGGTCCAGTTGCCATTGTCTTAACGATTTTCCTCAACTCTTGCTTGTCAGCGCAGGAGAGTGGTCTTCTTTGTCTTTGGGAAGTGAGTTTCACGTGCCTGGTGACTGTAAGTGTACTCGTGTGAATGGATCTTTCACTATAAAAGGGGAAAATGGTGAAAGTGAGTTCCAGTTTAGATGGGATGTAGTCCCCACTTGGCTAGCAACACACAACATAGCAAGACATGCACAACTTCCAGAGGAGAATTCCACACGGATGTGATAGTCACAACATAGAAGGTAAGATAACACGTATAGCACTCAATGGATCAGTCCAAACAAGTGCAACGGTTTTTACAACAAACTTCATGTGAAATGTATGTCTAATGTCCGGGAGAGTAGTCTACATGGGCGAGATAGCATTAACAACATATACAACACATTTCCATTAATAGATTATGCATTACAACAAATGAATAGTTCATATGTAGAACACAGGTTAAAGCAACATGCATTACAAGTGTTAAAGATCAGTCTTACAATAGATATAATACATGTGTGCAAAACATGCTGGCCTGTAGCATGCTTCTGAATTAAGTGAAAGTTCCAAGGTAGATCATTACACCATACATCACTAACCTTGAGTGTTGGGCGTTGGAGCCACTACTTCTCAAAGAAAAGATTACAGACTCTCTTGGCTATGTGGGAGGAGCTGAATTGAAAAGTCCTTTACATGTACAAATGAGGGGGTATTTATAGCCAAGGGTGAAACTGACCCTTGTGGTTGTTCAACTACCCTCATGACCGTTTGACTTCCATGACTTTTTGACTTACATGACTCTTTGTTCAACAAGTGGGTCTCTTGGACTTCCACGTTACATCACATTGATTGACAAGATAGCCCATAGTGGAGATGCAGGCGACAAGACTCATGACATGACTCGACATGACTTGACATGACAGTGCGGGTACATTTTTGCTACTGCTGGAGTGCATGCCGAGCTATAGTGCTATTGGGTGATGGATGTTTTCATGGCATATCATAGCTTCACCTCCGCATGGAGAATTGTGCAGAGTCTTAGATGGTCCTCGGTTGTCTTGATGAACCTTTATCATGTTTTTCCTTGCTTGCATGTTGGAAGGCTTGACAGGATCATCTATTCATGAAGGTGTATGTTTGTCAGGCTTGACAGGCTCATCTGTTTGCGAAGGTGCATGTTCATTGCATTTGTACGCTTCACATGCATCAGTCGTTCATCCATTGGTGAACCTTTCATTCTACATGTGCTCCCTTCGTTCATCCCATTTGTCATCTTGCCATGTTTGTTGGTGTAACTGTACCTGTAGTCACTCATGACGAGATGAGATCAAATCTGAAACCTCCTAGTCTACCATGACATATAATCATTTTGGATGCGGGTAACCAGGAGAGAGAAGAAGGTTGTGAGGTGGGATGGAACCTTCGGGAACTTCTGATGAAAATTACACAAAAGTTACTAAGTGATGAAGACGGGAAATTTGAGTCCGCAGTGACAGTCTACGAGGTCTGGCTCAGCTGGGAGTAAAAATTGTGCAAATTTTGGGAGGGATAGTCTAGGCTGCAGAAAGGCATGCTCTGTGCATTTTTCAAAATGAACGGGAAGCGAGGGCTGGATAGCCATATTTGCATAATTTTCCATAGGAATGGGTCGAGCTGCATGAAGGTTTAGCACGTAGAAACTGCACAATTTTTGGGAGGAACTGCTCGGGAGACTCACATCCAAAACTACGCAATTCCTAGAGGTAACTAGCAGTTGGCTGTTGGGGTCACTAAAAGCGAAAACTATGAAATTCCTAGAGGGAACTAGTAGTTGGTTATTGGGGTCACTGGTAGCCAAAACTGCATAATTCCCAGAGGGAACTGGAAGTTGGATGCTTAGTCACTCGTAGCAGAAACTGCGCAATTCCTGAAGGGAACTCGTAGTCTGCTTCTAGGAGTTGTTGGCAGGGAAATTGCGTTGACACTAGGAAGCTCACCTTCTGATCATCTCTACGTAATTTCTGAGTTGAGTGAACTACTAGACAGTAGAAGGATGGCTCATGAAAACTATACAATTTCTTGGATGAGAAACCAGTCAACTGTCTATATGACGAACTAGGAAAATGCACAATTTTCTGAAGTAGATAGGGAGGAGCACTTGGTGTCTATCTAGCCTGTCTAGGAAATTTCGTCAGTTAGTTGAATGAGTGAGGTGAGTGGGCTCTGTGCAATTTTTGAAGGGAGTCAGTCCCTAGGTGACTGCAGGGTCCAACTATCTAGTTTGTCAGCATGGAGGTTGATTTGATTGCTTGCTAGCAGCACAGCTTGAAAAGATTAGCTTGGTGCTTTCACATTGTTCTAGTTGATAGTCAATTGAGTCGAAAGCAGAGTGAGGGTCCATCTATGATAGGGGAGTCTAGTCATCAGAACTTCAACAAAAATGACTAAGTGTGTGAACGATCGAAATATGCATAGGTGATCATACAAACACACACTCACATGCTTTGATGACGAAACGATCCAAACCATCGAGACACACATAACATGACTGACTGACAATGTAAGTGACAAGCGCGACACTCGTGACTAAGCATTCATTTATCGAGATGAAACTTGCATGACAAAAAATGTGACTCTATGTGTGAGTGTGACAGATGCTTTCATAGTGAACACAACAAGCACATACAAAGATAGGACTTTGAGCATAACTAGAACATGATCACAAGCATGAATTAGACATCAGCATGCAAAAAATTGAATGCAATGAACAGGCAAGGTGGATGTAAAGACTCACATGAGCTCATAGAGTGAACCTGATTTTGTGTAGTCATCAAGTGAAACTCTACAAGGGAGGCTCTGAAATTGGTGTAGGCAGAAATTTTGGAGGGTGGTTGTAGATGCTACAACACTTTGTTTTGGAGCCTCCCTACCAACCTTTCACAACAACATGTCTTGCTTCATCAAGTACACAAGCTTCAGTAATCTTCTTGAAAATTGATAACCTATCCATCTAAGCTTGTTGCATCCCCCTCACAGGCTGTTTTACCAGACTTGGTCCAGTTGTACGCTGAGTAGCTCCCTCAAGAAATTGCACAATTCTAGAGGGGAACTAGCCTTCCCTCCAGAAATTATGCAATTTTGTCTCGCAACCTTTTGGGGTCCAGAATTGCGTAAATATTCCTGTCACTATTCACTGGAAAAATTACGCAATTCCTCCTAGCAAGACTGCTCAGCCCAAAAATTGCACAAATTCTGGGCATCAGTTAGCAGCTCTGCCCAGAAATTGTGCAATCCCTCTGGGCAGCTAGCCCAACTCCCTCCAAGAAATGTGCATTTTTTTCTCCTAGCTTAGAAGACGGTTGCAAGTGTAGTTAAGTTGACTGGTTCCCTCCGGGACCAAGCAAAACTAATTTGCATGCATGGACTGCCTCTCCCAAGGCAACATGGAAAGGCATCCCTTGATTCGGGGATCTACTTTTAACATCTAGAGGTTACATGCAAGGGTCATTTCAAAAACCTCCCACCAAGTGTCACTCTTCCTAGATTTATGGCATGTGTGTCACATCTTCAATTTTATCAAAACTCATGAATCAGACACTGTAGAGCTCATTCCTCATGTCGACCTTGTAGCTCTGACATCCCACATTGCATCTAGGAGTCTTCGGTACATCCAGCTCAATGTTTTTGGGGTAAGCTTGCCTTCCATGTCTTGTGTTTCATTTATTTCACTTTTTGTGTTTCACTTTGTGTGATTGTTGTCTACTTGATTTCAGTGAGCGCTTGTTGTCATTTTGATACATGTTAGCTTATAGAAGCACTGTTTCAGTTTTTGTTCACATCTCATTACTATCACATGCATGACACCGTTTTTCATAGATGATCATTGTTGCGGTGACTCACTTCACACACATGCATGATTTCCCATTTTTTGAATCTTTCACTTGTTGTTTGCATGCATTATCATTCACTCTTGTTTACACTCATATCATCATGCATTCACGCTTCTCATGTTTTCAGTCGCCCGTCGCACAGAGTGGGCTATCTTGGCTCAAACCGTTCCTTACCTGGCTAGCACTGCACGTTTCCAAAAGTGAAGGCTCTGCCTTCCCTTCAAAAATTGTGCAAGTCTACCCAGGCACTGACCTTCACGCATGCATTGCGCAATTCTTGGAGGCAGTGTCCTATTGGACCTAGAAAGTGCATAATGTAGTTTGTTGGATGCATGTAACTGCTCATAGAAATTGTGCATTATGTAGTTTTAGTCCTTAGCAGGCCATGCTAGACTGTGTATTACGTAGTTCAAACAGTCAGTCAACCTACTTATAGCCCAGGCTATGCCTTGCTCAGTTTTGGTAGTCAGTCTCCTAACCTCCCAATGGAAATTGTGCAACCTTCATGATTAGTCACATAGGTATGTTGCAGGTTATTTCTCAAGTTTGTTTTTGTTTTTGATTGACATATTGCTTCCCATGAGTATTTCCATGTCTTTAGGTATCGTAGATGTTCATCTGCCTCTCAAAAACACATGTACAATGGTTTCCAGTAGATAAGAGTTGAAGACACTGTTCAGAGCACACTTGGGGATATAGTTGATCAAGTGTCTATGAACTTGTCTACCCATGAAGACATTGATTTGTTTGTAGAAAAGGACATCAAGATATGACGACAACAACCTCACATCAAGCAACACCATCAATGATAGTTGAAGGCAGCATACTAGATGCAACGAACATAAGAGGAATTTTGTTCACAACACAGAGGTAGAACAAAGTTGCAAGCTCAAGTAGATCCACTTGTGATGAAACAAACTTTGGAGACTCAGGCTATGAGGTGATGGTGCGACATGAAGATCACACGAAGGCAAAGAATCAAACAGAGAAGGAGTTGCATGTGTTGAGGTAGAAACTCAAGGAAGAACAAAAGTTGCATAGATGAGATAATGAGTTGCAGCGAGAATAGGTATAGCAGGGAGCGCGACATGCACTCACAGATGAAACTACACTCGTACAAGTTATAGATCCATCCCAGTAGCTGGCACAGAGTAGAGAAGTTGATCAATGTTGTCAATTTCATGCAAGGGAATGCAACAACATGCATGTCATTGTGTGCACGCATCCGATCCCACCCATTCAGCACACTCACTGAGGCAAAGACAAGAAGCAAGTCCCATTGGAGTTGAACATGTACCTTGATAACTCGATGTGCACAGCCACCAACACATGCTTGTAGAACAGTGTAGACACCATGCATCAACATGTTGCCAGTCCGGTCGCACCAGGAAGACCATGCACATGCTATCAGACAAGTTGGACAGAGGAACCATATCAATGCACCTAGATGCAATGAAGGCAAGAGTTTGCTTCAACAATATGTCACCATTGAGCACATGGAAACCATCATGGAAAACCAAGCTTGGAATTAGCTCATCACCTGCGACCATCACAAGCATGTAAAAGAGTTGGTCTCACCACAATGGTGTAAGTGTCAATGATGTCTTTCATGGATTTCTCAAGCCATTTTGTCTCACATGGGCACATGTGCATTATAATGTAACTTCATGTCAAGTGGAGGTTCAAGTGTCGATAGTTGAATGTAACAGTCATAAAGTAGTTGAAGAGTCATGAGGGTAGATGAACGGTCTCAAGGGAAATGTCAAGGGTCAACCCACCCTTTGCAATAAATAGTACCTCATATCTCATTGTAGGGACTTTTGTTTAGCCAAGATTTGATAGGTGCATCTTATAGAAACGTTGGATAGTATTTTAATGTGCCTTGGTTTCTCCACTATGCAGAGCTAGTATATCTCTTTGGAGGAACATGCGGGTTTGGTTGTAACGTTCCACTATTGGAACTAGTGGTCAGACATGGATGTATTATATGCCTGGAAATTACACTTATTAATGCAACAAAGCCAACACATTTTCATGCATATGTTGTTATTGTAGTTGGACTTTTCTGGTTTCTATAGAAATGTATGTTATTTAACTTATGCATTTGTGTATGAACTATTTTGTATGCAGTTATGTAAATATTATTGCAGATGTGTTGTTGGTTTAACCGTAACTTTTGATTTCTTGTTATCTTGATTTCCAGTTGGTGATGCATCTTTGCTCGTGTGTTCCATTCCATGCCGAGTACTATTACAAGTTTCCAAGGGGCGCACTCACCTCACTCTTTGTGTGTTAGAACCTCTCATGCACCTTCCTTGACTCATTGTAGCTATCACACCCTTGCTACCAACATGGAAATCTTACTTGCCTCTGTGCGAAACCACGGTCAAGGAATTACGGTACGACCCACTGCTAAGACTCCTACACTAAACGGTCTGAGGTCTAATTGGGACTTCTTACCCGAGAGATCCCCTGACATGTTGGTAGGTTTAGCATCATCAACATTTCTAGTGCTAGAAGGAGGGCCAGATGATAGGTTGAGCCCTTATCATCTATTTTTAATTTTCGCACATCTATCATGGAGTTTGTTATAGTTCACCCTCTAAAATGTCTACCCAACGACCATGTATTTCACATCGAGAGGGAGTTCTGGGATCACTTGTCACAAATCACGTATGATGGTGAAGGTGAAGTGGCATGTCTTGAACACTTAGATGACTTCCATGCTCTCATGGAGGGCCTGGAAGATTTTAATGGGACAAATTTATGTTCGCTGCTTGCGCACCCACTTTGCGACCACCCATCAGAATGGTGTGGCACACTACCTCATAACTTTGTGCACTCATTCAAGCAATTCAAAGATCTAATCGAATCTATTTTCCACCATTTTGATCCTAAAATACTTGATAAAAAATTGTTAAAACAACGAAAGGCCTTGCACGAATCACCTATGGAGCTTTCAGAGCGCTTCCGTCTATTCATGTTTGAAGCCCCGAAAAGTTAAATGAAATTTGAGTATCTCATGGAAAAATTTGAATATTGCCTTATCCAATCTGTGAATCCCAAGAAGAAGTTCAAGCTCAAACCTCACTCAGCATACTTCGATGACGGAGTTGCACAATCACAGACATACATGGTCGCTGTCACAAGTGATTGTCTGCATCCCCTCATCAAATAGCTCCACCATCGTAGAGTGATATGGAAGAGCATGAACACATATCTGTTCAACCGTCACATCCTCCCAACATTGCTCCTTCTATTTTCATGCATGTTTGGTTGGAAATCCCATGGGTTATCACATGTATTTCGTACCTCAACTTCCATCCTCATATTCTGATCATCCTCTAGATTGCACTATCTTGTGTTCTTCAGTTCTAGACTCTACACATGTTTTGAACGAGGATCAATCTATCGACGCAGTTGGTGTTGCACAACCAACATGCGTTGTCATTCACGAAGAGTATGATTGGGAGCTTGAACATCCACTAGCAGCAAAGGACCATCCCTGTCTATCCATACCTCTATTGTTTCTTGACCTCTTTGGTGATCTTGCCATCCTGGATTTATCGTGTGTATCTCTGTCCACGAAAGCACCCATTGTTGATCATTTGTAGGAAACACCGGATGTCATTCCATCATCTAACAATGGAGAGGACCAATCATTCTTTAAACATCCACTTGATTTTTCATCTATCTTTTCTAGAAATGCAAAGGATGAACATCCTTTCTTCTCATCTACCCCTCTATGTGATTCATCCAATAATGAGGAAGTCTACCAACATCCTGAGTTTTCTGACCTTGGTTGTTGTGATCACTTTACCTCATCATCTGATCATGATGTTGATTCATTCATTGTTAATCCATCTAAGTCACTAGTCTATGATGATCTATATATCAAGGAAGTTGAAACCCCCCAGATTGTTGAGGCAATTTAGCCCAAATGATGCTTATGTCAATCCCTTGTTGTCTTGAGGTTGGTCTCACTTCTGATCAAGAAATTTTTCAAACACATGAGGCTCCTCATCGCTCATTTGTATGCACTGAAGAACGATCCAACACTCAGATTTCACTTCCTCTACTCGAAATACACGATCCCATTTCTCATGCATTGGAGGAATCTTACATAGTAAGCACACTTGCACAACATAAGTGGTCTACCTTTCTCACATTTTCTTGCATGTCATGGTTAAGGGAATGCATACACTCAACATTTGCATGCTGTGTAACACAACACAATGGCAAGTCCACAGAGTGCATGTCATGCGCTTTCACTCATTTTTGTTCTTCGGAAACTTTTAAGCTTGGAGTGTGTCTGTTTTCACTGTTGTATCTTTCACATTTTCTAGTTCGCACAACTGGGTTGCTCGTGGACCAAGCCTTCACCAACATGGGTCAATCAATGCACCAGTGGCTTCATTGGAAATGTCACTTCACGTGATCATGCCCATGCACCATTAGATTAGGAGTAGGAGTAGTGTTTTATTTCAGTTTGCTTGCTTGCATGCTTGTTTTCTTACTCAATTTTCTTTTTCATTTACTTCTGCTCCTACTTTGCTTTGTTGTTTTTTTGGAAATTTTCATTCGTAGGTTAGTTTCACATGAAACCATGCGTGACTCTTGAAAAAATATGGGTAAAGTACAAGAGGCCTTGTCTAGCTATAACTACTTGGTTATCTATCAACCCACCTCTCTATGAAGAACTTGTTATGTTTAGTCCATGACACATTGATGGAAAATATGTACTATTCGAATGAACCTTGGTGAAAGCACAATGCTTGTGCACTAACTAGTGTCACCTACTCTAGTCAGTTTTTTTGGGTTAACCCTTGTCAGCTCAGTCAAGTAGAGTAAGGTGAAGAGGAAAACCTTAATAGGCACATGAGAGGTATATAATAAACTACTTCTCTGAAGGAACAACCTCTTCTACTCACAATAAGTTGGGATCCCTCTTTTGCCTATGAAATGAATAAGTGCTATTCACAGTTATGAAAAATAAAAAATGAAAAGTGAAAAATGGAAAAATGAAAAATGAATAACGAAAAAGAAGGAAAGGATTCCTGCACAAAGAGGTGATGCAAATAACTCCACTAGGGTATTGACCAGGCTCACTCGCAGCAGAGCGATGCTTGTGTTCCTACGTGACTCCGCTGGGGTAGTGTCCAGGCCTACTGGCATCAGAGCAACATGAGAGATAAAACAATGACTCAAATTACTATACTGCTTGTGCACAAATATACCCGTCAAACCCAATCAGAACAGTTGTGTTTCCTTGGATATGAATGTGTGTCAATCTACAAGAACTTGGAACATACTACATCTTACAATCAAGCATGTGCGAAGACCAAGGTGATCTGAGAACTGAATAATACTTCTAAGGGTGTTAGACTCACTTTTCACAAACAAGGACCATTCAAAGCACTGGATTTCAACTAGCGTGTCTGTAAGTGTTGTAGTAGCTACAACTACCCTCCAAAATTTTTCCTTAGCATTGTTTTGGAGCCTCCCAACCAACCTTTCACAACATCATGTCTTGCTTTGTCAAGTACAAAAGCTTTAGTGATCTTGTTGCAAATTGATAGCTTGTCCATATAAGCTTGTTCCATCCCCCTAATAGGATGTTTTACCAGACATGGTCCAGCTACAAGCTGAGTAGCTCCCTCAAGAAATTGTGCAATTCTGGAGGGGAACCAGCCTTCCCACCAAAAAGTGCACAATTTTGTCTTGAAGCTTAATGCACTCGAGAATTGCGCAAATCTTCCTGTCACTATTCACTGGAAAAATTAAACAATTCCTCTCTGCAGGATTTATCAACTCAATTCTAGGCAATAGTCAGTTGCTCTGCCAAGAATTGCATAATCCCTCTAAGAAGCGAGCCTAGCTTCGTCCTAGAAATACACATTTTTTCCTCCCAACTGAGTAGATTGTTACGTGTGCAATTGAGTCGATCGTTTCCCTCCAGGACTGAGAAAAACTGACTTGCATGCATGGGCTAATTCTGCCAAGGTAGCATACAAAGGAATCCCTTGATCTAGGGATCTAGTTTTAGTAGTTGGAGGTTGCATGCAAGGATCATGTTAGAAACCTCCTACCAAGTGTCGCTCCTCCTAGATTTGTGGCATGTGCATCACATCTTCGATTTTATCAAAACAGATGAACTGGACGCCACAGAGCTCATTCCTCACCTTGACCTTGTAGCTCTCACATCCCACATTACATCTAGGAGTCGTCAGCACATCCAACTCAACTATTTTGGGGTAAGCCCACCTTCCACGTCTTGTGTTGCATTTTTGTCTCTTTCTATGTTTCTCTTTGTGTGATTGTTGTCTTGCATCACACACATGCATGCTTTCCCATTTTTTGAATCTTGCACTTTTTGTTTTGCATGAATGGTCATTCACTCTTGTTTTCACTATCTCATCATGCATTCACACTTTTCATGTTTTCAGTTGCCTGTCGCACGAACTGTGTTGCCTTGGCTCAGACCGTGCCTTTCCCATCTAGTACTGCACATTTCTAGAAGAAGAGGCTTTTCCTTCTCTCCGGAAATTTCACAAGCCCAGCTAGGAACTGACCTCTAGGCCTGATTACGCAATTCTTGGAGGTAGTGTCCTATTGGCCCCATAAACTGCGGAATGCAATTTATTCTTTGCATGTCATTGCTCACTGAAATTGTGCATTACACAGTTTCAGTCCTAAGTAGGTCAGGATGGACTGTGCATTGCATAGTTCCAACAGTCAATAAGCCTACTGACAGCTCAGACTATCCCTTGTGCAATTTTGGAAGTCAGTCTCTCAACCTCTCAGTGGAAATTGCAGAACATTCGTGATAAGTCACACAGGTATGTTGTAGGTCAATTCTAAAGTTCATTTTGGTTTTCGATTGATAGATTGCTTGCCATGAGTGTTTCCATGTCTCCAAGTATCACAGGTGTTCATCTGCCTCTCAACAGCACAGGTATAATGGTTTCCATGAGAGTAGAGTTGAAGACATCGTTGGGGATGAATTTGATCAAGTGTCTATGAACTTTCGTACCCATAAAGACATCAATTTTTTCGTAGATGAGGACATCATGATATGAACACAACAACATCACAGTAAGTAGTGCCATCAACAATAGTTAAAGGTAGCATACCGGATGCAATGAATGCAAGAGAAATTTTGTTGACAACACAGAGGCAGAACAAAGTTGCAAGCTCAAGTAGATGCACTTGTGATGAAAGAAGGTTTGGAGACTCAGGATATGAGGTGACAACGTGACATAAATTTCACGTGAAAGTGAAGAGCAAAATAGAGAAGGAGTTGCATTGTTGAGGAAACCACTCAAGGAAGAACATGAGTTGCATAGATGAGAGAATGCGTTGCAATAGAAATAGGTACAACAGTGGTCACAACATGCACTCACAGATGAAACTACACCCATACAAGTTATAGATCCATCCTAGCAGCTGGCACAAAGCAGATAAGGTGAGAAGTGTTGTTGGTCACATGAAAGGGAATGCAACAACATGCATTTCCTTGTGTGCACACATGAAATCCCAACCATTCAACACACTCACCAAGGTGAAGACAAGAAGCACGTCCGACTGGAGTTGAACATGTACCTCTATAAGTTGATGTGCACAACCACTAGCACATGCTTGGAGAGCAATGTGGAAACTATGCATCAACATGTTGCTCGTCTGATTACACCAAAATGACCATGCACGAGTTGGATAGAGGAGCCATATCAGTGCAGATGGATGTAACGAAGGCAAGAGTTCACTTTAGCAAGATGTCACCATTGAGTGCACAGACACCATCACGGACAACCAAGATATCCATCAACTCATCACCTTCGACCATCACAAGCATGTCAAAGAGTTGGTCTCACCATAATGGTCCCAGTTTCAGTGATGTCTTGCATGGATTTATCAATAAATTTTGTCTCACATGGGCACATGTGCATTATAGTGTAATTTCATGTCAAGTGGAGGTTCAAGTGTCGATAGTTAAATGTAACAGTCATAGAGTAGTTGAAGAGTCATGAGGGTAGATGAACAGTCTCAAAGGGGAATGTCAAGGGTCACCCCACCCTTTTCTATAAATAGCACCTCATAACTCATTGTAGGGGCTTTTGGTCAACCAAGCTTCGATAGGAGTATCTTATAGAAAGATTGGACAATATTGTAATTCCCCTTGGCTTCTCTACTGCGCAAAGCTAGTATATTTCTTTGAAAGAGTAGGCAGTTGTCGCTGTAACATTCCACTATTGTAACTAGTGGTTGGACATGGATGCATTGTATGATTGGAACTTACACTTCTTAATATAACAGAGCTAACAGGTTTTCATGCATATGTTAGTATTGTAGTTGGACTATTTTGGTCGCTGTAGAAATGTATGTTATTTAAATTATGCATTTGTGTATGAACTATTTTGTATGTAATTGTGTAAATCTTATTGCAAATGCGTTTTTGGTTTAACTGTCACTTTGGATTGATTGCTCTATTTCTTTCCAGTTGGTGATGCATCTTTGCTTGTGTGTTCCCTTCCATGCCGAGAAATATTATAGGATTCTAGGGGACACACTCACCTCACTCTCCATGTTTTAGAACCTCTCATGCACCTTCCTTGACTCACCAGAATTGTCACACCCTTGCTACCAATAGGGACATCTTACTTGCCTCTGTGTGAAACCATGGTCAAGGAATTACTATACAACCCACTACTGTGACTCCTACACCAAATGGTCTGAGATCTAATTGGTACTTCTTATTGGGGAGATCCACTGACATGTTGGTGGGTCCAACACCGTCAACAAGTCCATTGCTAGAATATACACTACATTTCCACATGGATCGTCAATATTTCCTTTCAATGTTGAGTAGATAGATGTAGTAAAGGCGTTAAAGATGAAATGGTTTAGGGGCTAGTTGCTTCGCAAAATGTGGTGAAAGAGAAGGGACAATGTTGAGCAACACTAGTTCATGTCTGGAGCAATTTGTGTGATGAGGTAGACCCCAGATGACCAGGCTAATATTTCACAACTTCAAACAATGTTTTGAGATAGAGTGTTAACTTGATATATGAAATATAAAGTAAATACCCCAACAAGTCAGACTAGGAACTTGTTAGAGATCAAGAAGGCCTTGTTAAAGGAATTTCAGAACCCTATTCCTAAATCTTAGTGAATTACTTACATCTAAGAAATTAAGCAAGTGCAAGGAGAACTAGTCTAGGACTATGACTAGAGGTTCAATATATTGTTGGACATGTTAACATTTCATATTTCTGACACACAACACAGGGAATGTTTTATTGTAGGACTCCTTCCTCATATAAGGATACCCCTCACTCAGCAGAGAGTGACATCGTAGTCAAAGGCACTAGAAATTTCACTGAGACTAGAGTCAACTCCAAGTGGAATGGAAGGATCAGCAGGAATGGCACATGTAATTGCAACTAGTAGCATTGACTCTTTAGTTGAAATAAGTGGTGAAATGGAAGGATGTGCATAAGAATTTTTTGGGAATTATGTGTCGCAAAGAAGGAAACCTTAGAAACAAATTCCCAACTATGGTTAACTATGTTGCAATAGTGGCACAAACACACTACTTAGAGAAGGAAAAAAATAATATTGTTAGCTATCTCAGAAGTGGGGAAATAATCCAAGGTCCTACTAATTGATGGAGAAATATTAAATGACCTACCACACTCCATTCTATGAGTTATGCAAAAGTATATGCCATGAAATTTAGGCATGTCACTTGTTGGAACTAATGAAGGAGAGGACATTCGATGCATACTGACTCCAAGGAGTGGACCTGTAGGAGGAAGAGGCCTAGAAACTTTAACAAGGAAACTTTGAGTCATAGAGAAACACACAAGCAACACAATAACATTGATTGTGATTAACTAGAATTTGAGACGCAAAACTTAGGCCAACAATGTCATCGATTAATGGAACCTGTGGTTTCAAATGTTCCCAACCCTCATATACTCATTAAGAAAATATCAAAACAATGGTAATTAATTTTAAACATCACATGGATAATTACAAATCATAGTCATACTTCCCCAATAGTTTCTTTCCCAAAGGCTAAGTAACAAGAATATGGATATGCTTTTTCCTCTAGATACCTGTAGCCAAATAACAATCACCCAAATTTCCTTTACATGTAACTAATTCCTGCAATAGAGGGATATCATGCTCTAGAATTAACTATGAACATCACAATACAATATAACTCTTCAATTTGGTGAATAGAAGCACAAGTATATTGTTGGGTCCCCATAATACTAGTGATTACCCCATTACTATTGTAGTTGTTCCCCTTATTAATATTGTTGTGCCCATATTGTGCCCATATTGTTACTATTGTGCCCCATAAAAGCCCACTATTGTTATTATTATGCCCTTACATTATTATTGTTATGTAGGCTCTGATTATGTTATGACCCCTTAGACTCCTATATATAGAAAGGAGGTCTTTTTATTGTATCATCGAAGAATTGTTCATTTATATAATTTAAAGGAGCTTGGCCCTTCAAATAGGCTGAATTATAAGGCGTTGATCTATCTTTTCTATCTTTTCTTGAGCTAGTTTCATAACATTTGGTATTAGAGCTTTGGATTCTAGGGTTTCATTGCTCCAAATAGGTCATCGTGGCATTTTCGCTATAACTTGTTTCTGTGACATTTCAAAAGTTGAAAAAAACACCCATTTGGGAAGACATCGCACTAAATCTCGGGTCTGAATTTCAGAGCATTTTGTACTATAATTGCGGAGATATGATCTGAGGAAGTTGGTCTTTTTGCAGACCCCTGAATTACATTCCAAACAGGTGACCTGGGGAAAATCGTCATAACTTTTTATCTGAGCATTGGATTGAAATTTCATAAAAAGTTGTAGAAAGAGGATGGACTTTAGTTTCTTCTATATATTTTACAGAGCCAGAGGTCGAAACAATGACTCGTGGAACTTCATACAAGTTCTCTCTACTGAATTAGTCTATAATTAGGTTATTGTGGGAGATTTGGCATAACTCTTCATTGGAGAATCCAATTGGGGTCAAATTGGTGGCATTCGAAAGAGGACACAGAGGGCTATCGTAGGTCACAATTTCAGAACTGGATGGTCTGAAATTATAGATATACATCATAGGCAATATCGAGCTCCTACAAAGTGAAAAAAAGTGTGTATACTTTTTAAAATGTTTGCTTAAGCTTGGTTTGAAAATTTATTTTGAAGGAATTCAAAGGGAATAGTGAAGCATTATTATCAGTAATCTGATGCCCCGAAGAAAGAAATGGAACACCTAGTAGGCGACCTGAAACTCGCCATGACTATGAAGAAGAGAAGAAAAGCACATGATATATCAAAAGTTACGAAGACCAAGTGCAACAAGTGTCACTTGCACAAAAGACAATAATCTAGATTGAATTGTTTAAAGAAAAGGTGGTAGAAGCTAAGATGAATTGAGTGGAGCTAAGATGAATGATGTGGAAGCTAAGATGGATGATTTGAAGATAGATTTGAAAACATACATGGAAGAATTGAAGATAAATATGAATAAGTTGCTACAAGAAAGGGTCACTAAGGGTGAAAGGGTAGTAAAGGAAACTCATGATGAGAACAAAAGAAATGTTAATCATGATTCCATAGACTCTAATGTTGGATCGAAGACCCACCATAATCCAAAAATCGATATGAGGAAGTTTGATGGCAAGGATCCCGCAACATGGATATTACAGATGGAGCAATTTTTCGATCTTAATAATGTGAAAAACACACAAAAGGTACATATGGCAACTTTATATTTGGAACCAAATCAGTTTGTATGGTATCAATGGCTTTTCTCTCATAAACAAATTATCACTTGGGCAATTTTTATGGAAGAATTACAACACATTATGAGGATACAAAAAGAAACACTTTTTTTAGCCAATTGATAAGTCTCAAACAAAAGGGTTCAATAATGGAGCACATTGAGGAGTTCCAAAAATTGAACATAAGGGTAAAAGATATTCTGGAGGAGCATAGGATTGATGTGTTCATAGGGTCTTTAAAGGATAATATCCAACATGATGTTCGCCTTTGGGAACCTGATTCATTAGAGAAGGCATTCAGGTTAGCAAGAAAAATGCAAAGCAAAATTATGGCAACCAAGAAGCATACCACTCACAACTATAAAGATGGAAGTGTTGTCCCTAGTCTTACACAATATAAGGTTGACACCACAACAATTGGAAGAAAAAAGAGCAAAAGGGCTTTGTTACAGTTGTGATAGTAAATACATTAAAGGTCATAAGTGTGCTGAGAAGAAATTATTCTACATAGATTGTGAAGAGGAAGAAGAAAAGGAGCAAGAAAGGTCAAAAGAAGAGGATATACTCCAAGAACAAAGCCTAGATAAAGAGGAAATGAATCCGACCATATCTTGTAATGCATTGGCTGGAATTACCACTCCTCAAACCATCAAGATAGAAGGACAAATCAAGAAGAAAAAGGTAATAGTGTTGATTGATTCAGGAAGTACCCACAATTTTATTCATTGTAAGGTAGCAAAAGAATTGAATTGCTTCTTATATCCAGCACCAGAGTGTCAAGTGATGGTTGCAAATGGAGGAACAATAAATTGCTCTGGAAATTTCCATAATATCAAGCTATCCATGGCAGAATATGTAATGACTAGCCCAATGCTTTCCATTCCAATGGGAGGTGCTGATGTTGTACTAGGAGTCCAATGGCTACAACCCTTTGGTACAATAGCTTTTAATTTTCAAGAACTTTTCATGAAATTTTTTGTGGAAGGAAAGGAAGTTGAATTAAGGGGTATTGTAGGGAAACTGGGAAAGATAAATAGCTCTAACGGTATGAAAAAACTTCTAAAAAAGGAACAAAGAGGTGTAATTGCACAATTATGTTCGCTAGATGTTTCCACATTGGAATTATCTATTTCTCCATATCTCCAAAAAGTCTTGGACAATCATTCCAAGGTATTTGAGACTCCCAAAGGTCTCCCACCTATGCGTGATCATGATAATGCTATTTATCTGATTCCAAGAAGTGTTCCTCCAAACATTAGGCCATACAGATATCCCTATGCCCAAAAGAGTGAAATTGAACGTATGGTTGCAGAAATGCTAGAGGCTGGTATAATTCAACTGAGTCAAAGTTCTTTCTCTGCTCCAGTAGTATTGGTGCACAAGAAGGATGGATCATGGCGGATGTGTCCAGATTATAGGGAGCTCAACAAGCTCACTATTAAAGATACGTTTCCCATTCCTGTCATTGATGAATTACTAGATGAATTGCATGGATCAATTTACTTCACCAAGTTGGATCTTCGTTCAGGATATCATCAAATTAGAATGAAGACTGAAGACATTCCAAAAACAGCATTTAGAACTCATGAGGGTCATTATGAATTTTTGGTCATGCCTTTTGGCCTTACCAATGCACGTTCAACATTTCAAGGTTTGATGAATTCAATTTTCAAACCATTCCATAGAAAATTTGTGTTACTATTTTTTGATGATATACTAATCTACAGCAAGTCTTGGAAGGGTCATGTTGAACACGTTGACAGGGTGATACAACTATTTAAGGAGAAACAATTATATGCAAAAAGATCCAAATGTTTCTTTGGAGTCCAGGAGGTGGAATATTTGGGTCATATTGTATCTCATTAAGGAGTTAAGGTAGACCCTAGCAAAATTAAAGCCATTAAGAAATGGAAAATCTTCACATCCATAAAGCATTTGCGAGGATTTCTCGGGTTGACAGGGTATTATCGCAAGTTTGTTAAGAATTATGGGAGAA
>APFE031725755.1:286994-376789 GCA_000404065.3 Pinus taeda | reverse complement strand
ACCATATCTTGTAATGCATTGGCGGAATTACCACTCCTCAAACCATCAAGATAGAAGGACAAATCAAGAAGAAAAAGGTAATAGTGTTGATTGATTCAGGAAGTACCCACAATTTTATTCATTGTAAGGTAGCATGGGAATTGAATTGCTTCCTATATCCAACACCAGAGTGTCAAGTGATGGTTGCAAATGGAGGAAAAATAAATTGCTCTGGAAAGTGCCATAATATCAAGCTATCCATGGGGGAATATGTATTGACTATCCCAATGCTTTCCATTCCAATGGGAGGTGTTGATGTTGCACTAGGAGTCCAATGGCTACAATCCTTGGGTACAATAACTTTTAATTTTCAAGAACTTTTCACGAAATTTTATGTGGAAGAAAGAAAGTTGAATTAAGGGGTATTGCAGGGAAGTTGGGAAAGATAATCAACTCTAACGATATGACAAAGCTTCTAAAAAGGGAACAAAGAGGTGTAATTTCACAATTATGTTACCAAATGTTATGAAACCGGCTTACAAAAAGATAGATCAGCGCCTTAGAATTCAGCCTCTTCAAGGGGACATTCTCGTTTAAATTACACAAATGAATGATTCCTTGATGATTCAAATGACAAAACCTCCTTTCTATATATAGGAGTCTAAGGAGTCACAATATAACCCAGTCGACCTGACAATAATAATATAAAGCCACAAAACTAACAATAGAGGGATTCTATGGGGCATAGTAATAACAATATGGGGGCAATATGGGCACAACAATATTAATAAGGGATACACCTACAATAGTAATGGGGTAATCACTAGTATTATAGGGACCTAACATTTTGGATATTCAATTAATCAAGGACGCACTGATCTCAAACAACTGCTTACTCCTCATTTCTCACAACAAAGAAACACAAAATAATTAAGCTCCAGTGGTCAATCATTCATGTGGATATTAGTTATGAGGACAACAACTAAACTTTCATTGACTAGAGATTGTCATTGAAATATACACATAAGGCAATGAATGTGTTTTATATTGCATCATTTATCACATTTGACATTGCGAACATGGAATGGGGCATGGATCTGAAATATGCACCCACACAAATGAAATTCACAATAGTAGACACAACAATTAATTACAAAGAGAACAACTTTATCCTAGGAATCCAAATGGGAACCAACATATAATGGTTTCTTAGTCTATATACCACAATTTTAAGTTACAATGCAGGTTGTGGGCCATAGGCTCATTTGCGATTAAACAATTTATTCATCTAGTCCTCTTTTGCATCCTAAACTCTTGGTAAAAATACCCTTGTGATTCTAATTACAAGAAGATAAGGGTAGAACCATGGATCATGCTAAGGCCATGCATCTTTGTCCTTTCATTTCCAATTACCTAACTTTTTGTCCTATTTCATTTTATTTTTCTCATTTATTTCTTTATTTTCTTTCATTTAAAGTTTTTTGTAATGTTTGCATTGTCTTATCTTTTCCTTCAATCATCGGTAATTGATGAATTTCTTGTGGATACTAAGTCTTGTAGCCATTCGGCTTGGTTTTCAATATGTTTTAGATCACTTAACCAATCTTGTAAAACAAAAACAAGTAGATAGGGAGTATATAGACTAACAAAATAAAAACAAAGCAACTATAAATACAATTTAATGATGATGAATCCTAGGTAGACATGTAAAACTCCTAAAGGGTATACAAAATCTCTTGCAAAATAATTCATTCTAATCAAACAAATGTGTTTACCTTATTTCATTGTAGAGAATGAAAACAAACAAGGATTAAGCAACAAAGTATGTCAAGGAATAACTTATACAAACATATTTTGAATCTATATAGTACAACAATGGGTAAGTTATCCTCCTTGGAAAACAAACATGTAAATAAACTACAAAATGAGAAAAGAAATCCCAGTCTTAAAAGTAACTAGGGATGACTAATCAACATAGTTTACACATGAGATAATAATTACTTGAAATATTATTATGTGAACAAACAATCAATGGGATTGAACTCTAGACACATTGTAAAGTTTTTACAATCAAGATATCCTACACCCCCCTTTTGACATGAATATGTTGGCTTCCAAGCTTCCATGATATCATTTAATATGTTCTCCAAGTATCCTTGAAGGTGGGTAAGTAGGCTTTCACAATATATGATAAAACCCATAGTCATGATAAGTAAGGGCTTGCTTTGTTTGACCTCCTCAATATTTCCCAACTCCTATTGGTTGGCTTGATATAATTTTTACCAACAGAAATAATAAATACAACATATTTAGTTTGGCTCACCCATGATAATATTCAACATTTTAAGTAAACCCTAGATATAATTTCAAAATTGTTATGCTCCATAGGTTAGACTTGTATAATTAATTTCAACTCTCAAGCATTCCTACACACACCATTACTCTCCACTCATGGATATAAAATATTTCCTTAATTCTATTTTCTTCCAGGTTCACATGCTAATGTATGTAACCTAACATGTGTAAAGAGAACAATCATCCCTACATCATGACCTTTTCACAGAGCTACATAGTGTTTGCTTCCCACCATTATAAACTCATCAATATAACTTCCATTTAAAGTCATCCTATGTTAAAAGTTGCCCTCTTGTATGTGATTGTTTTCTTTAAGAATCTTCAACCCACTTTACCTTGTACATGCGTAGTCTCCCCTCAAAATTGAAAACTTGATGGAGGCCCAAACCATGACTCAAAAGCAAATCCATTTATCTTGTTGTTAGGACTGCACTCTTGAAAATCGGCTATGAAATTCCATTCATTACAACAACACTCGCCCTAACCATGTCAACAACAACACCCACTTTAAATTTTAGTATGTTATTTTGGCCATCTAAGCAGATGCCTTTATCCTTTGAATGTTTTAATCTGCTAATTTTCCTGAACATTTTTGGGCTAGATTTGCATTGGATAATTGAACATGAAATTTCGCTTCATGACACCCATTTTATCTTAGAAAAAATGGGTGGGTGACATATATTTCAAACTTTTGGATGTGTGGTCCTCACAAACGTGCACAAGAATCCCAAAATCTTATTAATATTTCTAGCACCTCAACATTACAATCCCTTCTGCTTCCACGAAATTGCAAAATTTTGATTACTTCATTAATGAAAAATACTATACTCCTTTATGTTTGATCGTGATAAAGAATAGAGACACATCAAAGGCTAAATGGTCAGATGTTGGAACCTCTGCAATTTTATGTATGATCTTGCCAAAATTTTCAAAATTCCTTTTGTGACCATGTCAACAAAATTAAGTGGTGCATTTTTCCACAATATCACAAGCACTAAAGCTAGTTTTCTTCATGTTAAACTATCAATGTATTTGTTATATTATTCATTGATAGCATTAAAGACTCAAAATTAATGATATCAGTCCATTCATTTGGTAGATGGCATGGAAAGCTAAATTTTTTTACAATAGAACCAATCAATTTGGTTTCAAGAATATTTTATCTTTACAATATAGGTATTACCAACACGCTTTGTATCCTTTCTATTGATTTCAAAATAAATCGTAAGGTCACCATCACAAGGTTTAAAGATGGAGCTAATGCTATCATCAAAAGGATAATATGACATGACCTTGAAGAAAAGTATTGTTGGAGCCGTGCTTCTTCGAATAGACATGCTCCCTTTATTCTTCCACCAATTCTCTAGACAAGAAGTGAATTGTTAGATTTTTTTTTTTTTTTTTTAATCATTTCTTAGATCACCTATATGCTAGGAAACCAATTTCATATCCTCAAATTTTGTTACATTTCCAATATTTTATTCATGATAAATTGGGGACAATGGAGATAACTTTATAGGTTATGATAATTTGGGGTACAAGTGGGCTATCTATCTAGGTTATAAACATTGTCCACATGGATTGAATTCTTAAAAACATTCCTACATCATTTTCACAAGAATTGATATTTGTACCTTGCACCAGGACAACATCATGATCAGTATTTGTTAAGAGAAAACATTCATGTGCATTTGATTAACTATTTCCATTGAAAACAATTATATCGTCATCATCATATCTCAAATCAACATTATACCCAACTTTACTATCAATATGTTCTTTGATGATATGGAACTAAAAATATTCACGAACTATCAATATTCTACGTTGCATGTGCAACTAAAATGAGTTATGAAATGTGGATGACATTCCCATAAATACGGGTCATTTTTATCGTGTCAAATCCTTGACCTTTTATCCCCATCTCCCAAGGGACCAATGATGTTGTCCATCATATGAAGTCTATCAATAAATGACTCATCGCCAAATTTTAGAGAATGTTCAAGCTCCTTCTTTAAACCTAGTTCTTTTTCTATAATGTGGAAAATATCAAAGTTTTCCTTTGACCCAAACATGATATCTTATGTAATATCACCATCTTGTGGAACTATCATCATTACTGAACCTTCATGTATCTTCTAATCGTAAAGGTTGTTCTCTACCACAATATTGCTCCAAATTAATAAGAAAATAATGAAGTCAACTTTGTAGTCTCATATTCATGGTTGATGTTTTCCCAAGTTACACTCTTTTGGATATTGTGTCATATTCCCGTTCAACCATGCTACAAAATCATGTTGAAGTCTATCTTTTATATTTTTGGAGGCTTTTTTAGCCTATTACTCGGTCTAATTTGTCTAGAATCTATAGGTATTTGTTGAAAACACCAGTTTGAGTTGTGAAATCCCCATAATATAAGTTCTGCAAGGTTTTTTTAGGGTGTTTAATCTATATATGTAGTCGAAACCCAATTTAAACAACACAAATCAAGATTTGACCAAAAAAATTTAACATATTCAAGCATAGAACTCCAAAAAATTTAATAGTTAGACAATGCCTAGAACCTTTACCAAATTTCTCCTTAAAATGGGTTCATAAACTGATGTTGTAACAACATTACCATATTTTTGAAAGAAACATAATCCTTCCCTTTGATAAAAAATATCATCGTATTTAATGGGGATCAGATAAACCCTTTGCTATATCATACTTATGGACCCTTTTCTATATCATACTTATGGATGTCCTAGTAAAACATGTAGAATAATATCTTATCCAAAAAGCTACAGTGTTGCTGAGGGTACTCATCATCTGTCCACCCTTATGAGAAAAATGAGGGTATTCATCATTTTTCATCATCTCATGCCAGTTGTAGAAGGTTATAATTATTTGAATAATAGTTTTATTTAATCATCTTCCCCTTTTGTAGAAATATTCTCCTTTGTTGTGCTCAGATTCATCTTCTAGATATATAAAGAAAAGGTGCTTCCATTCATTAGGTAAGCATCCCTGATTTATTGTATAAAGCATTGGCTACTCCTATTCTTCATTAGTAGGCTCATCACCAACAATAGATTATGTGGGATTATCTTCTGCTTCGAAGACATGAGGGACTTCACTCTTGTATCTAGTACCCTAATTTGTAGCTCATAACTCCTCCATAGCTTCACCATTTTCCTGATAACCTAGAGGATACTTGTCTTCCATGGCTATGGTTTCTTTTGAATCACCTCATTCTTCTTTGGTGTGTCAAGATGTAGAATTTCTTCGAGAACAAATAAAATTTGTTGGTTGCCTTAATGGGAGTTGCAATTGCATATCAAATTTCTACAACATTTATAAGGTCTTATAGATATTTTTGTAGCACCACATCAAATTCATTCCTTCACTCGATCATTCCCCTTAGTAAATCCACAATATCAAGAAGAAAAGTCATAGAATTTTGCATTGAGAAGAGTTTCATACCTTGCATCAAGGTTAAAATCAATAACCAAAAGAAAAAGATGTGAAATATATACATATGGGTTCTAAAGAAACTAAATCATATTTGAAATATATAAACACCTTAGTCATAAATAACTAAGGCCTCACACTTTGGGTTTGAGGGTTGTAGAGTGAACATTTCCATGGGGCTTGTCTTGACCCTTAGAAATGAAAGTAAGTTTAATTCCATATATGTCTAAGCTAGTCCCTTAGAATCTAAAGAAAAAAATGTTTTTGTGTTGGTGGTGTATCGTTTGAATATGGCCTTTTGAGGAAAAACTTTTGCAATTTGGATTATTTTTATCACATCTACTACACAAGTTCCATTGAGTATTTTCATCAAGCCCAATTAAAATTATCAATAATAAGTCCCATGCAAATATTGGTGGAATTTCTACATGTATGACACATGAGAATGAAAATTTTCTTAAGTATGGGTTGTTGATGGATAAAAAAAATGTCATTAACTTTTAAGCATGGTGACCTTGAACTGAAAACATAGAACAAAGAAATTTTGTATTATTGCATCGAGAGGTGCTCTACAACATAGTATGGGGGTAGATCTCATGTAAAAACTTAAATAAGTAAATGTAAATGTAAAGCCCAGTATGGAGGTAGATCTCACATAAAAATGTAAACATGTAAACGTAAATGTAAATGTAAACGTATGGGGAAAATTTCACATAAACATGTAAATGTAAATGTAAATGTAATGTAATGTGTAAAATTTCAGCTAACTAATTTAATGCCGGCATCTATCTCTAAATAAAGACGTCTCTCCCTAACTATATAAATTTAACAGAAAAAACAAAGTGTGAAATTCTATTTGTGAGGAAGCATTTTGGTGACAAGACGAAGTGTGAAATAATATTTGAGACAAAGGATTCTGGGAGTTTTGCGAAGTGGGAAATAATGTTTGTGGGAAAGGATTTTGGTGTTAGAAAGAACTGAGATGGATTCTAGGTTTGATTTCGATTACTCTTCCTCCGTGCATTTTATGATTTTTGTACGTTTTTGTTTTTATGTTTTCACCTCTGTCAAAACTCGGGTTTTTCTTGGTCATATGGAGTTAAGTTGGTAACAAAACTTGTAATAAAAACATTAAATTCAAATATTAAAGTAGAATAAACAAAAACTAAAATGAAATATTATAATTTACCAAATAATACAAGAGACAAAATTGCTTTTGCTAGGTTAAAGGGAATTCATTACCAGTGAGTTTCCTTGAATAATAGTAAAAATAGGAATTCATTACAAATCTGTTTTCTCATGAAAAAAACTATCTTTTCTAATTGGTTAGAACTAATTAATAAATTAATATTAATATAGATGAATGTAAATATTTAAAAAAGAAGAAGAAAATTTCACTAGATGACTTTTGAAATACCTAAAAAAGATGTAGATGACTTTCTCTACTTGTCTTAAAAACATTAATAGTTACAATTTATAATAAATTGTAAGCCTTAATTTTTTAAGTAATGGAGGTAGACTTTATCAAGTATTAATAGATTAGTTGGAATAGACTTAACTAAGTAATAAAGATTAATTAATCAATACATTAGTTTATAATCTTAATGAGTTGCAAACCAGAGTTGTTAATATACCATAATCTATAAGATTTTATGATGTATTAATATTAGCATCAAGCTCTATTAATCAGTAATTCTAAGGGAATTAATTATGGACCCATCAAATCCAATATTACCATATTTTTTAATATGTTAATTTTTATATATTTTGTAATAGTTTTCTAATATATTTGTAATATATATGGGAAGGAAAGAACAAAAGGCATAGAGTGATAAAGATGGAGATATAGGGGAATTGAGAAGGGAGAGATAGAGATAAACTGAAGGATAGGGGAGAGAACAAATGAAGAGAGGGAGGGGGGGACGGAAGCGAGAGAGGTAGGGAAGGGTAAGAGAAGGAGAGGGAGAATGAGAGAGGTAGGCACATAGTGAGAGGATTGGAGGGGGGAGAAGGAGAAAGAGAGAGAGAGAGAGAGAGAGAGAGAGAGAGATGGGGGAAGAGAGAGGAAGGTAGGAGAGAAAGGGAGAGAGAGGATTTGTGAGAGATGCGGATAAAGGGAGGGATAGATATATGGATTTGGACGGGGAGAGATAGAGGGAAGAAGAAATGAATAGAGAGTGAGAAGTGGAGAGAGAGTGTGTATGTTTAAGGTTGAGATAAAGATACAAAGAAGGAAAGATATAAACAAGGGGGGAGAAGGAGAGAGAAGGAGAGTGGGAGGGATATAATAACATATTTGGAGAGAGAGAGAGGATTGGAGGGCAAAGAGAGAGAGACGTAGATAGATAGAGAGGACTGAAGGGCAAAGAGAGAGAGAGAGAGAGAGAGAGAGAGCGAGAGATAGGATTGGAGGGAAAAGAGAGAGAGAGTGGGTGATGGGGGAAGAGAGAAGGAGGTAGGAGAGAAGCGGAGAGAGAGGAAGAATGAGAGAAAAGACTTGGGAGAGAGGAGGAGAGTGATGGCGAAAGAGAGATGATTGGAGGCAAGAGAGAGAGAGAGAGAGATGGGGGAAGAGAGAGGGATATAAGAGAGAAAGGGAGAGAGAGGAAGTATGAGAGAGAATACTTGATAGAGACTAGGAGAGATGGAGGGAGACACAAGGAAAGAGGTAAGGATAGGGAGATGGAGTTAGGGGGGTAGGGAGAGGAGAAGAAATACATAGAGAGTGATAAGTGTGGAGAGAGGAGGAGTGACAAGGGAGAGGTGGAGAGAGTGTGTGTATGTTTGGGGGTGATATAAAGAGAAAAATAATTAGAGATGGAGAGAATGGGGGAGAGAAGAAGAGAGGAGAGAGGGAGGGATATAGTAATGCAGTTGGAGGATGAATAGAAAGAGAAAGAGAGAGAGAGGCAAGAGAGGAAGGGAGAGAGAGGAATGAAGAGAGAGAGGATGTGAGAGAGTGGAGAGAAGGAGCAAAGGAGAGATGGATTTAGAGAGGGAGAGAGAGGGAGGTAAGAATAAAGAAATAGAGGGAGAAAGGTGGAGAGAGAGAGAGAGAAAGGCAAATAGAGAGGGAGAGAGGACAGTAGGAGAGAAGAGAGATAAAAATGGGGGATAGGGAGAGAAGTGGAAGAGAGAGAGAGAGAGAGAGAGAGAGAGAGAGAGAGAGAGAGAGAGAGAGGAGGAGGGAGGGATAGATAGATATATTTGAGAAAGATAGTGTATGTTTTAGGGGTGATATAGAGAGACAAAGGGAGATAGAGATATAGATGCAAAGTGAAGAGAAGGAAGAGAAGAGAGATCAAGAGAGGGAGGGAGTGACAAAGAGATTGATAGATATAGAGTGAGAGAGAGTGTTTTTTTGGGGGGGGGGTTGAGATAGAGAGACAAAGAAGGATAGATGGAGGGAGATATAGATATAGATGTATGGGGGAGGGAGAGGGAAGAATCTTTCTAACACTAGATACACTGATTTTAGTGTAGATCGTGATTTCTAATCATATTTGATTGCTTGCACTAGATGCATTGATTTTAGTGTAGATTTTGATTCCTAATGATACTTTATTGCTTTCACTATATGCATTGAGTTCAATGTAGATGATTTTTATTCCTCTTTGATTGCTTACACTAAATGCATTGATTTCTCTGTAGATCGTGATTTCTAATCCTATGTTCTTGTTTGGACTAGATGTGTTGAGTATGGAGCATGATTGTTTAGAGGCCTTTGTTTCAGCCAGATGTATACCCCAAGAAGTTTGTACACCCCTCCATGTCGGGTGGGGGCGTGGGGGGATTGTCCCCCCCCCCCCCCCAACGAGGGTTCGGGGGGGCGATCCCCCCTAGCTGGGGGGTCTGGGGGCTAGCGGTCCCCGGGTAGGGGCTTCGGGGGCAGTGACCACGAAGCTAAAAACATATGTAAAATTGCCTTGTAAAAGTATGGTAATTTCTAGTCACTCTGTTCCATTCATTAGGCGGATGATTTGATGGTAGAAATTATGTTTAGTTTAGGGATTTTTGTCCTAGAAGGAAACCCCTCTCTTTGTATGAGGGCATTGTATTTGAGGCTATGTAATAGATGTGTATTCTTTGAGCGAGAAGCAGAGAGGTGAGACCATGAGAGGAAATAAAGGATATTACAGCGGATCTGATGTAGGTTGTGTCTCTTCATTTTGTTGGATAATAGAAAGGAAGGATTGGCTGTTCGGGGTGGACGTAGCCAAAACTGGGTGAACCACGTATATCTGTGTCTCTCTTGTTTTATGCATTTTCTGTGTTTATATTTCTGTAATATTTTATGTGTTCCATTGCTCTGTAATATATCATTTTCTAACAAGATGCATTGATATCAATGTAGATGTTAATTTTTAATAATATTTGATTTATTTTACTATATTCATTTATTTCATTGTAGATGATTTCTTATCCTATTTGATTGCTTGCACTAAATGCATTGATTTCAGTGTAGATAGTCATTTCTAATCCTAATTGATTTCTTGCACTAGATGCATTGATTTCAATGTACATGTTGGTTTATAATCCAATTTTCTTACTTGTACTACATGCATTAATTTCGGTGTAGGTGTTGGTTTTTAATCCTATTTTCTTACTTGCACTAGATGCATTGAATTGAGTGTAAATGTTGATTTATAATATTATTTGTTTTCTTGCATTAGATGCATTCATTTCAGTGTAGATTTTGTTTCCTAATCTTATTTGATTGCTTGCATTAGATGCATCGGTTTCAATGTAGATGTTGATTTTTTATTTGATGTAATTGGATGTATGATGGTACATTAATTTTAAAGTGATTGGATTAACATTTTGCATTGATTTCAATTTAAGCACAAAACATTATTGACAATGTACATTGATTTTTGTATTATAGTAATTTAGCCTATTAATATTGAAGAGAAAAAGAGATAAGGTATGATGTTTACTACAATAGCTTGAGCTAAGTATTTAAATGGTTTACAGTTTAACCTGTCCTTTTCATATAATCGATATGAAAAGATGACAAAAGTAAAAAGGGCGGCAATAAGAATAGTAGAAGAAAATAGTTTGAGATTAATCATAATCAAGGCTATTTGTAATTGACTATATTCTTATTATTTACATTTTCTATCATTCAACACCATTACATCGTCACTTTACATTCAAAATTTTTATTTCATCATTAAAGTTATTAATAATATTTATCATCTCAACAAACTGATGTAACTATGAAAATTTAAAATTAAAATGACACATTAATCTGACACATATTTAGCATATTTAAACTAATTCTATTAATGTTAGATGAATTTACATATTATTGATAAAATTAGCCATATGTTAGTTAGATTTTACTTGGCCGCACATGACTGAAACTAGCCTAGATCCATATAAAGTCCAGATCTATCAAGCACTGAGAGGGATCAAATCTCTTGAGGTGAAAACCTTTCCTCAAGTTTTGCACTAAAAAAGAGGTTGTCACCTCGGGATATTTGATCCCTCTTGACACTTGATAGAACCGTAGTTAAGATGGATCTAGGCTAGTTATAAGGACTATTGGGAGGATGAGGGAGGACCATGCCTATGTAAGAGACAATAGAGCTCATAAAATGAGGAAATGTAGGCAAGTAAATGATGGAATTACACAATACAAGGAAACGACTCTCTAGCAGAGGTTTTTGCAGAAGCCCCTATAAAAGTAGCCTAGAAATCCCTTTGTAGTAGTGGTCACTGGCAGAGGTGGGTGGGCAACTATTTTAGCGATGTTTTTTCAATGGTGTGTCTATAACATACAAATGCATTGATGCTATACTATACATATAAGCACAGGTTCCTAGCAAAACATGGTGCACCATGGAAATTTTATTATTTTTAAATAAGAAAAATGTTCCGCTAAGTAAAAGGACCCATCGGTGCACATACTACTCGATATCACTGGAAGGGGGTTAAATTTATAAAAATGTTAGTTGTAAAAGTCATTTTTCCCACTCTGGTGCTATACTGTGATGATGACCTTGTGCTAAACAAGTTTGATCACATCCCGATGCATACACAGTATAATACACCATGTAAGAATTATTTAGAACAATGATGCACCACCACATCTAACACACTGGTGCTTACAGTACTCGATAGCACCAGATAAAGGTTAAATTTAAAAAATGTCGGTCATAATTTTGTTTTCTGAATATTAGTGCTACATCCACTCGAAGCACTAATGTTTTTCTTGAATTAAAATGTCCTAGACCATTTAAACAAGAGAACCACTACATGGTTTTTAATTAAAAAAAAAGGTGGTGTTATATTCCTACGAAGCATTGGTGTCGTTAATGTATTAAAATGGCCCACTCTAACTTAGAAAGGGCATTGCTAGGGGTTTTTTAATTTCAAAAAAATGTGGTGCTATGTTCCCACAAAGAACCAATGCAGTTCATGTATTAAAATATCCTGGTGCCTCTTAACAAGATCGCCTCTATAGAGTTTTTAATTTTAAAAAATGTGGTGTTATATGCCCATGAAGCATCGGCGTTGTTCGTGTTTTAAAATGTTGTAGTGTGCCTTATAAAGAGCACCACTAGTGGGTCTTCAATTAAAAAAAGTGTGGTGCTATAATTCCAACAAAGCACCAGTGTAGTTCATGTAATAAAGCACCTCGGTGTGTCTTAAAAAGAGAACTGCTATAGGGTTTTTAATTTAAAAAAAAAGTGGTGCTCTTGGTAATAGAACAGATCGATGTGGTTATAATAATGTACTGAAACATGGTTAGATAAGAAAAAACTAATGATTATAAATTTCATTATTAACATTTCCAATGTTGTAGAGCTCTGAAGCATTGGTGCTACTCTTACCTCATGCAAGCGGTCTGTCATCGATGTTTCTCTTTCTCACCATCTTTCTATACCATGCTTAATGCATGGCTTTCCAATTTTCTCAAATGTTGGTGAATTTTTGTTTTCTCATTTATGTGTCAACTATGCCTCCCCGATGAAAAAATGTCTAGGTAATGTCTATGTCTCTCTCTAATTTATTTTTTTAGCAAATTAGAATTGAAAAATAAGTCCAAAACTCCACTGTTTTTGAGATAACAATTTTTCACAGTGTGTTTGATAGGTTTGGATTCAACTGATTGTCGTGCACCTTATAAATTTACAGGGTGCACCACAATTTTGTTCGTGAAACTAACACAACTCAATGTTTTTGATGCGTCTCATAAATTACATTGCAAAGGGAAAAGATATAAATTGTACATATGTGCATACATTTTTAGATTACACCCGGTGCATTTATATTTACCAAATGCATCACACACATACTATTTAAAAAATATAGCTCGGCACATTTGATAACCTGAATGCTCTATTCTGGTGCAAGAAGGTTAAACGTATGCATCAAAGCATAAGGTTGTCTCAACACACCGGATTGAAAATGTATTTATGTGAACCAAAATCAATGTGTCATATGTATGTACGCATTATTGTTGCTTTTGTTGTGTTTGACAGTGCATCGAAGTCAGTGGCTTACTTCTTTTTGGGCTCACTAGGGATATTTTTTTTTTTCTTTCTAATTGAAAGTTATGTACCAATATTTATAAGTACATTTTTCATTTAATAAAAATATATATATGTTTTATGTATGAAGATGATGTATTTTATACGTTAATTATGTAGTAGAGACTTCAATAGAGGGAGAAAAATCAGTAGCATGAGAAAATGGAAGACCAATCCAATGTAGTCCAACCATGGGAGGCATGAGAGAGGGAGAGGGATTTATACGCTTGCCCTATTAGTGCAGCGACTTGAGTCTCTTGAGGAATGTAGGCCTCTTTAGGCATGAAGGTGCACTTTGGCTTGTTGGTATAGTTGGTTTGTCAGTATAATGTCTAGGAGAAATCTTTCAATGTCGTTCCTAAGATGTGGTATACGCCCACTGAGGAGGACATATATTTTATCACTTTCCTATCTAGGAGAGGGGAGGATTTTCCCAAGTCCCCTGATTTCCCCCATGGGGTTGCAACAAAGATTCACCTTTTCTACTTTCAAAGATATTTTGGGGGTGATGTAGTCTATCCAATATATTTTTAGGTGCGTGGTGGAAAAATATGGATTTCTTCTTTTGCTACACAGGAGGTTAGGTGCCTCTCATTATTAGTGACCATAATTGCACACTATACTAGCAATTGGAAGTGCATTAGTTTCTCTATTTTGTTTTATTTCGATTATTTGATGCTGGCACCACGAAGTATCATATGCTCTACCATTTTGAGGGATTTTTGTAGTGCTTTAGATATATGTCGTTTGATGACACATGGGAGGATGAACTTCCCTTTCAATTCAAATATTTTTGTTTATTTTTTGAGACGTTTCCAAAGATGAGGCATACATTTGACTGTTGCCCTCCTAGGATGATAAGTGAGGTGCATATACGTATGTGGGGCTAGATGATGACCAAGAGGGGCATGTTCGAGTATCCGACTAGGATTTCTACCTAGGCACCAACACTACTCGCCAGTGAGGATGACCACATGTTTATCTTGGTGTCGTGCTCATACACAGGGATGGATTGCAAATAATGTCCCAACATGCTCTTCACATTGTATGATCCTACAGATGATAGCGTTAATTTTTAGTGTTTTCTTAAATTAATCTAGTTTCATTTTATCGTCTTAGTTAATTAGAATATAATTAATTCTAACATGTTATTTAACTTGTTTTATTAAATTATTTAATGAAATTTTCTAATTATTACTATGTATTTTGTAGACATCATCACATTCATTGGGAACATGCCTCCTCCCCCACAGAAGGGATTAAATGAAGAGACGAGCGAGGCCCAATAGGGCGAGGCACATCTTCAGATCTAGAGGGGTGGCATGGGAATCTAGGGTCGTATGACTGGTCTTAGATTTAGGATGGGCTACTGTGGCTAATTGTCTAGAAATTTTTAGTGGAGGATGGGGTTTACCATGTGAGGGATCAAGACATTAGGGTAGCTCTTCAAGGTCTATGTATGTAATATGATGACTCTTATGAATCATATTTTTAGAGCTACCAGTCTACTAGTAGCAAGGAGGGATGTAGTGAATGCAACAAATTCATCACATGAGTTGATCCGAATGTTAGGGGGAGGCCTCCAAGATCTAAAAAATTGAAATGGACCTTTCCTTTTACAAAATGCAACTTGTTACTTATAGTCTTTTTTAGTTACAATACAACGGGTAAATTCCATGGGTGAATGAATACCATGGGTGGATGTCGCAATACCCTGGGAAAATACCCTGGGTGAATGGATACCATGGGTGGATGCCACTTAGAATAGAATGGGTGGATAAATACCATGTGTGGATGAATACCATGGGTTGATGCCATTTTCTATTCAGATCATTCCTCCCTCCTTAAGAAGCAATGTTTCCCATTGCATGAAGTTCCCTCTTATGAAGCCTTTGTTGAATATGAGGAGGGTTTTATGTGGTTAACCCATAACCATGATGAACAAATATATGAGGATAGAGATACCCTATAATGCTTGTGACCAACTATGATACTAACGATGTGCGACCTAGAAAATGGACTTCGATGAAGTGTGGGTTTGTGGATGACCCATAACCATGATGAATGAAGATCCGAGGATAGAGATACCCTGTAATTCTTCTGACCAATTGTGATACTGACACTGTGCAGCCTAGCAAATGGACTTCAATGAAGTGTGGGTTTGTGGATTACACATAACCATGATGAACAAAGATCTGAGGATAGAGATACCCTGTAATTCTTATGACGAAATGTGATACTGATAGTGTGCGGCCTAGCAAATGGAATTCGATGAAGTGTGGGTTTATGGATGACCCATAAACATGAAAAAGGAAGATCCGAGGATAAATATACCCTGTAATTCTTCTGACCAACGGTGATACTAATAGTATGCGGCCTAGCAAATGGACTTCGATGACAAGGATTTTATGCAGTTGACCCATAACTGTGATGTCGATTGTTAATGAAGTATCAGATGCCTACATACCCTAGGGTGGGAGGGCACATCTTCAAAGAACCCAAGGTAGATGTTGTTATGCTGAAATTGATGCATGTGAAGCAGGTGTCCACTAAAGCAGGGTGGGAGGGGACGTCTCCAAAGGGAACCCACTCTGAACATTTCTCCAGATTTAAAATGCACATAACTCGGTCAATATAAATTTGTTATAGCCTATTTTTGGAAACATAATAGCCATTATGAATCTTCCCATGTGTTAGAAATATTTATATGAACACTTTGGAATGTCGGATTCATGCTGCAACTATTTCTCCATCACAAAAGTTTTGAAAATATAGTTGATTTTAAATCAGTGATATCTCCCACATCTTAACTTTGATTTGACCCTTTTTTTTAAATTGAGTGATTTTTCAAGAGGAGCTCAAATATGCAATCATTGTTCTAAAATTCAGCATAAAAACTACAAAAAAAGATAGAAGAGTCGTCGTCCATAAATTTCCGCCAAAAAAATTTCTACAACAGAGCTGAATTTAAATCAGTGATATCTCCCTTATCCGGACTCTAATTTGACCAATTTGTTTTTTGAATTTGCGTATTTTTTTGCAAGGAATCCAAATTTGTTATTTTTTCCTTGAAAAATTTCCCCAAAAGTTTCAGATCTGATCTTCAAACTCGCCGCCAAAAAAATTCTTGCAAAAAAAATGAAAAAAGAAAAATTCTTCCTGCTTGGCCCAAGAAAGTGCTCCGTGGAGGCCGCAACACGTGCTTGAAGTTTGTTGAATATTGCTAAAAAAATTTGAAACTGAAATATGCATTAAATCCTCATTCCCATGGAATTATAACTTACTTCGATACCAGTGAAATGGATCTTCGGGGGAGGCCCCAAGATCTGAAAATTTTCAATGCCAGAAAAAAAACGAGAGAACACAGTAAATAAAACCACAAATAAATTTTTTGTTAGAATGAAGAATAACTTTAAAAGCTACATTGTGGTGGATAATCTATCCTTTTACAAAATGTGACTTGTTATAGCCTTTTTCCATTACAATAACATGGGTAAATTCCATGAGTGAATGAATACTATGGGTGGATGTCATAATACCCTGGGCAAATACCATAGGTGGATGCCACTTACAATTCCATGGTTGGATGAATAACATGGGTAGATGAATACCATGGGTTGATGCCATTTTCTATTCAAATAATGAGTCTTCACACAATGCTAACATGTTGAATCATTTTTATGAGGGTGGTGATCAGGTTTCTAGTAGTACTACCCTATCAGATCATGGTCAGGGTGTCAGTGATCCTTCTCATAGTACTCCACCTCATCATCATTTGCCTCATGATGATCATGCAGTACTAACCATGGTGCCTCATTTTTCTCCTAAGAGATGAGACCAACCACCGTCTCCTCCACCTAATAGTTCGATTGTTGAGGCAATACTTTTATATCAATCTTCTTCTACTATAGACAAGGCTTCCACAACTATGTTTGTTCTGTCAGATATTTGATAGCAATTATTTGACTTTCTGCAGTTGTTTGACTTGTTTGTATATATATATATTGCATTTTTTATTCATGTTTATGTTCTTAATTTATATGTTGGTGGTTATGTGTATATTGTTAGTTCATATTAGATATGTTCATTTATGTGCTGGCAAATAGATGTGTATGTGAGAGTAGTTATTTAACATGATATGTATATTGATTTGAGGATGTGTGTGGTGATGATGTTAGATTACAATGTTGGTATTTTTTTATATGTGATCATGATGATGATGCCCTGTTAGATTATTATATTTGTGTGCTAGCTAATGACATTTATATGTAGTAGAGATGTATATAATTAGATGATGGTTGTGAATTTGAATGTGTATATTAGATGATATTTATGTTTGTTAGATAGTTATCATCATGATGTTTATTTTTATGAAATAATATTTATTATAGATTATATATTGGTGAACTTATATGAAATTACATGCAAAATGACTTACTTAAAAAAACCAAATATTTTTTTATAAATTACAAAGTTTAGTACGGTTGAAACTATAATTTTAATATTAACATAGATAAATTTATATTTCTTAGATAATTCATTCATATTCATTCTAATATAAGTATTAAATATTTGAATACTCAGCAAGGAAAAATAATTAAAGTGAAATATTTTAGTTAGTTCCTAATAAGACAAAATTGTGTAACTTAATCAATTTTTAATATAAAATATTAATAATAACAAAGTATTCAAAAATACAATCTAAGCAATGAAAAATTACACTATGATCGATCAATATATAGCAATAGTAAACATCTATATATACATGTTAATCATAGATTTATCAATCACTAAAAGAGATTAAATCATGTACATCATTTTGGTGCTATTTTGGTTATTTATTTTCTATTGTGGTTTAAATATATCTTTTTATTAATAATAAATGAGCTAAATAATACAAAAATCATACTATATTACATTTAACTTTTTGACAAATAATATATTTGATTATTTCTTAAGGAACAACTCAAGAAATATTATTTTTTACATACTTGTCACGAGATAGTCACTAAAATGAAGTAACTTTTACTTGCGAGGACTTGGGAGCCATGGCTAGGGTTTTAGAAATAGTGATTTGCTCTGCCGCTGAAATGCAAACTAGAGATCAAGCTTACAATGAAACAATATGAAGCCCTCACAGAAAACTGGCAGTCGGGCTAGCTGACTATGACATTCTGTTAAGGTTATGGCTCAGCATTGAACGAGGAAATGATCCTTTTGTGGCAGAATGAGTCTTACTTAGGCCAAGGGCACGCCCTCTCTTGCTGAATCAGGGCAGTTTTTACTGTGTGAGGTAGGGATCAATATTACTGGGACAAGGTAAGGGAGTTTCACCCCAGCATTGACTAGATCAGCCAAATGAATACCCTATTTTCGATAGATCCACCGTTAACAAGCAAAACAACAAGGTAGAGGCCATCGGGCAGGATTATGTTATGCGAGAATGGTTGAGGGTCATGCGGATCGCCGCGACCCCATTCTCCATTGGACTAGTGAGGGTTTGTGCCACCAAGTGGCAGACGAGACTCATGATTGGGATGTTTCTTGCTAAAAGTGCCATGCATTTGGAGGTCCATCAGGACTCAGCCAAAGAAGAGTCAGATAGAGAATCACCATACTCACCCCTACCATCTCAGGGCACATGGGAAACTGATCGAGTCCCCTCTCCACCCACAAATGAGGAATATTGAATACAAATCTTCATCAAAACACTGGAGGGTAATATTATCTGCTGGCGAAGCTAGAAGGGGGAGAGGATTCGGGAGCTAAGGTTAGAAATACAGAACTAGTTGGGTATACCAGTGCACCGGTAAAACTTGATCTCCTCAGGCCACAGTCTATAGGACCAACACACTCTCCAGGACTATGGCATTACCACAGACTCCACCATCATGCTCAATCTACGTCTGAGGAGTGGATGCACTGGAACTAGCTCAAAAAGCACTCGATATTTTAAGGACGTAGTTAAAGGCAAGGATAAAATACAAGCCAAAGCGACAACTATGCTAGAGCTACTAGGACCATACATCGTAGAACAAAAATCTGAGAACCCTGCATTTACCATCACAATGGCTGAGGTAAAGAATCTATACACAAATATCTATTCCAAATCAGTTATATGTAGGTTCAATGGATTTTGGCCTATGTCTAATATGTTGCACCAATGGATATATGAGGCCTGGTCACTAGAATGTGAAATATACTTATGCCCAAAAGGATTCTTTATAGTTCAATTCAGAACAACACAAGAAAGGGAAAATATACTAAATAAGGGACCATGGTTCTAGGGTAATGCATGACTTTTTATGACCCCATGGTTTCCAGAGTTCGATGCCAACACAATGGTGGTATCAAAGATGCCAGTTTGGGTTAGGTTGCACAAGCTCTTGCTAGACTTCTGGCACCACTATGTATTAATTTCCATAGGAAATACATTGGGAAAATTCCTTAAAATCGACAATGACAAACTTACAAGAGGAATATTCACTTTTTCCAGGATATGTGTTGAGGTAGTTCTCAGTGAAGGACTACTAGCAAGCATAACATTGAACTTCAATAATACACAGTGGACACAATAGCTAGACTATGAAAATATAACCTTTAGATGTCGTGGGTGTTCACAAACAGGACACCTCCACAGTGCATGTTCGAAAGACAAACAAACACCCAAGTGGAACAAGAAGCAATAGAAATAGGCAAAAGGATGGCAACACACATTCCCTCCCGAGGAAGAAGTAGAACAAGCAGAAACAATAGAAGACAAAGCAGAAATGGAGTAGTAAAAGACACAGAACAACACACCTAATGTAGAGGAAGACCCCAACAACCCACTGCAGCACCAAGAAGTTCAACCAATAGGAATGGAAATAACCGGCACCAAGCGAACTCATGGCTCAGAAGGATTTGAACTGACGAAGACTCTCCCATTACAAGCAAAAATCAGCTTTCCATTATAACCACACCCAACACTGGAGGTTGGCGAAAAGTGGAAAAGAAGAAAGGGAGAAAAGAGTAATTTTTATTTTTAATTTCTTAAGGGTAGTACTGCTACTCTGTGTGCTTCAAGTACATGAGTCCTTTGGGACATCCTTGGAATGTTTCATTGCATATAATACAATGTAACTCTATGTTTTAATTAATAGAAAGTTGGTGATTTTTTCTTTGGAAAAAAAAGAGATAGTCACTAAAATTCATGTTTTCACATTTCTCCTAGCTAATATTACATCACGTTCACAATCATAAAGACATGTATACTATC
Organism: Pinus taeda; assembly: GCA_000404065.3. NCBI lineage: Eukaryota > Viridiplantae > Streptophyta > Pinopsida > Pinales > Pinaceae > Pinus > Pinus taeda. Next base: position 356,206 of record APFE031725755.1, on the reverse strand, counting down.
CCCATGGGGGTAGGCAAGTTGGTAATCACAATGTAGTGAAGTTCATTAGAAAGGCGGGCTCCGTACTAATGGTCACAAGTTCAAATCCCCCAGACTTACCCTGGAGTTGTATAGAGGGGCGGGCATAGCTCCCAGTGATTATAGAGGTAGCGGTCAGAATAGACCCCGTGTAAGGCCAATCGTGAGGTTGCCCCTATTGTCAATTCCACTGTAATAAAAAAAAAAAGAAAAAAAAAAAAGAAAAGAAAAGATAAAGACATGTATACTTTAAATAATTTACTTATAAATACATAAAAATAGATATTTATTTTACATAATCTAAATAGGAAAGAAAAATTTATCACCAAGTCTATTAGAAAGTGAAACAAATGTCTCTTAATCACAATCATATTATTTGTCATTTTGTTCTTAGCCATAAAATATTTATTAATTCGATTTTTATTTATAATTACCATTGAATAGAAAAGTCAAAACTCTTCCATTATGCATGAAGAAAAATTAAAACTTCACATGCATCCATATAAGCCCATTTGTTTCTCTTATGGTCCATAAAAGGATGTAATCAACATTTTATACATGCATAAGACGTCCTTTTAGTTTACATAATGTTGCAAGAATTGGAATTTAAATATAGTAAACATGACTTTATCTCTCATGTTAAGAATTTAATCTTACATATTAATACACAATTTTTTCATTGTTAAAGTTCTCATAGATTTATCTCTACATGATTTATATTGACTTTTAAATAAAAAAGAAGAAAAAACGCGGGAAGTGATTAATAAACCAATAAGTATCTAAACCTAGAATAAATCTTCAACGTTGTTTCCAATCCCCGTTTTCTCATCTTGGTTATATTCTTCTCATTTTCCTATTTGAGAAGAATTGTGAACTTGAATCCTTATTATCATAAATGTTGTACACCATGCTTTAAACTATATTTATATTTATGGGGATATGTTGCATAGTGGAAATAAGGGAGGTTATTTTACTATATTGAAAAACTTTGATGATGGTTGTAGTAGGCCTTTTAGTACACATATATAACACAAACATGGTTTTCCTTGTCCATTTTCTATCACTTTGTGAGATTTTCAGATTGATACTCACAATGTCATTTGAACAAGGAGATAATATGACTAGATTTAGATTGATATATTAATAAAATATAGTTATAAATCGATAATTCATGCTTAGAATTACAATATTTTGAACCACATACTTATCACCAGATAGTCACTAAAATTAATTTTTCACATTTCTCCTACCTAATATGACATCATACTCACAATGATAAAGACATGTCTACTTTAAATAATTTAGTTATAAATACATAAAAGTAGATATTTATTTTACATAATCTAAATAGGAAAGATAAATGCATCACCAAGTTTATTAGAAATTCAAACAAATGGATCTTAATCACCATCACATTATTTATAATTTAATTCTTAGCCATAAAATATTTATTAATTCAACTTTTACTTATAATTACCATTGAAAATAAAAGTCAAAACTATTCATTATCCATGAAGAAAAAATTAAAACCTCTCATGCATCCATGTAAGCCCATTTGTTTATTTTACAGTCCATAAGAAAATGTAATCAAGATTTTATACATGCATAAGGCTTCCTTTTAGTTTACATAATGTTGCAAGAGCTAGACATGACTTTACCTCTCATGTAAAAAATTTAATCTTACAAATTAATACACAACTTTTTCATTGTTAAAGACCTCATAGATTTATCACTACATGATTTATATTGATTTTGAAATAAACAAGAAGAAAAAACATGTGAGCTAATTCAGAAACCAATAAGTATCTAAACCTACAATAAATCTTCAATGTTGTTAAAAACTTCCATCTTTTCTCATTTTGGTTATACTCTTCTCATTTTCCTATTTGAGAAGGATTATGACCTTCAATCCTAATTTATTATCATAGATATTATACACCATTTTTAAACTACATTTATATTTATGCGGATATGTTGCATGGTGAAAATAAGGGAGGTTATTTTATTATATTGAAAAGCCTTGACAATGGTTGTAGTAGGCCTTTTAGTACACATATATAAGACAAATGGGTATTTCCTTCTCCATTTTCTCTCACTTTGTGAGTTATTTTAGATTGATACTCACAATGTCATTTGTTAAAGGACATAATATGAGTATATTTAGATGGGTATCTTAATAAAATATAGTTATAAACTAATATTTCATGCTTAGAATTACAATCTTTTGTTCCAACATGATGTCTATCCAAATCCTATAGAAGAATTCTATTGTAAATTAGGTTTAAACACATTAAACAAATATGTTAAATTTTTTATTTTTAAATTGTAAATTACAGAATTGGAAATACTTAGTTTTAAGTGTAAAAATGTTTCCACTAGAAAAAAACTATAATTGTTTTTGGGAATTTTACCAAATATATAAAATTCCAACAAGAAGAATAATAAAACAATATAACTAGCAAAATAAAGGGTGAATTCACGAAGATGCGTTACACCTTTCACCCAAATGTGGCAATGAAATTTCAAAAGTTTACTCTTTTATCGAATTAAAGCCCTCAAAGTTCATATAAGCATTGTGAATTTTGATTAAGGGTAAAAATAAAATTTGTCGAGAATTATGTTCTTGTCGTAATGATAATTTTTGCAAAAAGAGTTAGTGTCGCATAATATGTCAATTTTCCATTAAATGAAATGCTTATCCTCGCAATTTTTCACACATATTAATAGGTATGTGTGTGTTCACATAGCATAACTTAGTCTAGAATGTGCAATTTTTAAAAAATACATATATCAGTATGATCTAAATGGAGAAAGATAAGTTTTTCATATTAAAAATTTATTTTTTAATTCAAATTTATATTTTTTTCTATTTATCAAAGTTGGTGAAGTAATATTTCAATTGTATTTTGTAGACACATGTGTTCCGTAAGTTTTTTTTCAACTATTTAAATAAATTGATGAACCAAGGGTACCCTGTTGAAGAGGACTCCTAAATGAAGATGTTATTTTTTCATATATTCCAATTGTGTATATCTTATGTTATTTTTTTTTTCAACCTCTTCAAAATTGTTCAAAAACATTTCAAACATTATGTTTAAAAGAAATTAGATGAAAATTGTCATAAGAATTCAAAAATGTCAAACTCGTATACCATTGGATAGAGGATTCCTTCATGAATCCAACATAATCAACTCTTCCACCTATGGAAAAAATTTTCCCTAAGTCTGTTCACGTAAAAAATGGTGTTGTAGGAAATTTTGTAGAAGGGGTGCTGAAATTGTGAATTTTAGGACTTTAGAAGCTCGATCTGGTGTTTAAAGCACTCATTCGAGTACTTAAATTTCATAACCAAATAGCTCAATCAAGGGTTTCTTAAACCCTAGATCGATCCATTTGGGTTGCTAACAAGGGCTCAATCAAGCTATATGAATTTGAAATTTAATCACTTGATTGAGAATTAGAGATCTATCAAGCTCTAAATCTTGATTGAGGGTCTATTTTTAAACCTCAATTAAGGTATTTTTTAGCACTCAATGAGCTTGTTTGAGCCCTTAAAGATGGCTTGATTGAGCGCTTAAATTTCTTAACTGATCCCTCTATTTTCCACATAAATGCACCCACTCTTGCCAAAACGTGTAACCAAACACCATTCTATCACCCTAAAGAAAAGGAAAACATAAAACAATAGTATAATTGATGAAATAACATCAGCACATATCACTCTTTGTTGTCATCACCCTAATCATATTTCTTGCTCGACATGATAACACTCTTGTTCTCAAAAATATGTTTTGATCTATGGTCATGTCTTAATACAAACCGCCAATCACTATCCAACACATCTGGGGAAAAAAAATGGTTGTCGTGTTTTGGGAAAAGATAAGGCTTCCTAACTTCATGCCACATCTTTCTAGAGTTGATATATATTATCCCACTATCATGATCTTCCTTTACATTATTATGATCAAAGGTGTCCCACCTCTTGCATCTAAAAATAACACATTGGAACAAAGAGAAGTCCATGCGAATAGTCTCTTGTATATTTCTGGTCTAACCTAACATCCCCTATATTAGGTTTTGATGACAGTGTTCAACATGACTAGATTGGTCAAACTCAACTTCCACACCATAGTCTTTTGTCATGCATCCATCATTGGATAATTTTAGATGAGTATGCCATTTTATCTGAAAATAAAAGTTCAGATAGATTTTAAACCCCATCAATGATCTTATCAAGACAAATCACACTGATGCATTTTAAAAATAACCATACCGGCGTGTTAAATTAATGACCTCACTAGTTTCTAACATTTCAAAAATAAAAAATAAAATATTATATAATATTGGTGCTCTTGTAGAAAATAGCACCGATGCGTTTGGTGGGAATGCAAGTAAATACCAGATGTAAGTAAGAGAATACAATTTATTGAGGAATATAAATTTATGGTTTTTCTTGAAAAAATGGAGCTAATCGGAGCTAAGGTTAAACTGTGCAAAAATGGGGGTTTGGGATTGGCTGCTATGATCTATCCCTTGGACAGCTCGTAGGGTAGCAATGGTTTTGAAGCACTTGGTGGATAATACTTGAGTGGGTGTTTCATGAAGATTCATATCGAAGGGAAAAAAATAGATATTGGTTCACTGGAGACGTAGAACTTGCAAAAAAAGGAGAACAATGTTCTACAAAGAACTCTGCATTCAGGGCAACAAGATCATCATCGCTCCATTACTTTCAGTTTCATTTTCGTCTTGGGTCCATAAACATTGGCACACACTAGATGGAATTGTTGAAGAGGGATCCTTGGATTTCACTAGAGCGGTTGTTTTTGAAGTCCCTGTCGCTGGGGATGATTGCTTATACCCTAACGAACAAAGCACATGACTTCCACCAGAAATGCGATTTGGTTCCTTTTTGTGGCCTAAATCTTTCATTTGGCTCAACATTGGTGTGAGGTATAACTTCATTCGGCGCTCAGTGGAAGGGACACAGGTCTACAGTGCGACGGTGTAGGCAGGACCATTGTCTAAACATCACCTGCACTTTATTGCTACGATGGTCGGGTGTAAAACTATACTGTGTATTGAGGGTCTAGAAAGTTTAGTTGGTGTTGGCAAACATGATTTCCCCCTACTCCTAGGGAGCCACATGAGAATATTCTCCCCCTTGCCTTGACTTGCTCTGAAGTTGATTCATGGCACTGATGAGTTAGCCCTGGTTCCTTTCTTCGACAAAAATCACACCATATAGTCCATTATACAATACAAGCTACCTACATCTAAGCGACCTATTGAAAACAAAATGGATTATTTCTCCTAGAACCTGGTATGATCTATCCATTTCCAAATATTTCTAAATACCCCTGTTGGGACTTCAATATTAATCTAGGTAAAAAATACAGACAAAGTGAAAAAACTAAAGCAAAACATCTCATAATATGTTGGATACCCTGCCCAAATAAAAAATTTGATAAATTAGGGCAAAGAATTACATGATAACAACTCTTTAAAGGATTATCATATCCTAGTAGCATCCTCCATTACCCTCAACCTGAGACTATGTGATGGGGCTGCAACAACCAACAAAATAAATAATGTAGGAGGTGGTTATGGGAGCAGTAATTCAAAAAACATAGAAGCCAAACAAAAGCAAAAGCACGGAGGAGACTCCTTCAAGAACATCCTAGAAGGAAAAAGAGTAGATACAGAACTAACAAAACGGTAGGTTATTCCCCTATCCCATACATCATGGAGCAACTAAAAACCATTCCAGAACTAGAAATAGACAACACAGAAACATATGAGCATTGTTCTTTACTTGAATCACAAGCCATCATTTCTCGTTTTAATTGTTTCTAGCCAAAACATGTTGATCTTTTTCATTGGATTTTGACCAATTGGTCAATAGATTGTGAAATACACCTATGTTCTAAACTTTAAAGGGTTCTTCATTGAAACATTCCAATCTACAAAGGCAAGAGACATTATCTTACAAGATGTCCATGGTTCTGGGGATTGACGGGCCTATTCTTCACACCTTGGTTCCCAAATTTTGATGAAAACACCATGGTTGTCTCCAGAATGCTGGCGTGGGTCCGACTGCACAATCTCCCTCTTCATTTATGGGATGAGTGAGTTCTTACAGGTATCAAGAACATCATTAGGAGATATATTAAGATAGATACCCAATTATTGGAAGAAATGAACTATACATATGCACGAATATGTGTGGAAGCAGATCTCAACAAAGTAATGCCATATCACATTCAATTGATCCATAAACAAAGGAACTAGACTCAAATTCTAGACTATGAGAAAACAACCTTGAGATGTATAATTTGTAGGCAAACAGGGCACCTTCGAAATATGTGTCCAGATGCCAAGAAAGACACCGGTGGGAAGAAGAAGAATGGGAAACAACCCAAAGGTTGGAATTTCCCTCCACCCACGCATGAAGATGAGGAGGATGAGGCAGATGAGGAACACATACAATTTGGGAACAACCAAACAACACGGGTACCAGAAACTTAGGAGGAAAACTCTCAAGAACCCATGGAACCAGAGAAAAATCATGTACAAACAGTAGTCATACCAGAAACAATGGAATCAATTTTGTATAAATGTATACATTCATCGGGCAATTCAGATTCTGACAAGGACAATACAAGAACTGATGGAGATCAGCTTGCATTTGTCACTAGTTTTCCATCTCAAGGGGATGGTGCAAGGTCAAGAATAGGAAAAGGAAAAAAGCCTAAATTATCTCCACATTGTATATTAATTTTGTTACTATATGTTTATGCTTATCATTAGTCATGCACTTGATGATGCTATGTTCTTAGAAAATGCAACATGTAATTTTGATTTCATTAATAAAATTACATTTTTTCCTGGGAAAAAAATACTGACGTGTTTAAAGAAATAAAATTGATTTTCCCTTATTTCTCGGATTTCAAAAATAAAAACAAATTCTACCATGTCAGTGCTCTTATAAAAATTACGACATGGATGCATTTAAATACAAACTGCACCATTGCGTTAAAAATATTAACCGCACTATTTCAAGATTTTGAAAAAAAAACTATCATGTTTGTGCATTTAAAGAATTTGGTGCCCTGACAATTTCGGTGCACTTTACTTGTAAATGCACTAGTCCTCTTTATTATCAAACATACTGATGTTCAAATTAAGTGAAAAAAACTCATGAATTTGTTTTCTTTTTTCCTAAATTGAAAAATGAGTGACAATTGATTTTTCCAAATAAAATTTCATAATTTCTTTTAAATAGTAAAAACTTATTCATTATTTCATTATTTTTCCAAAAATTTCAGTGGAGTGATTTGCAAGAGAGAGATATCAGGAGCATTGTGCAGCAGAAGAATACTTTCAAGAAGTAGAACTACGCAAAAGATGAAAATCTGAAAGGTATGGTGATTTACTCAAATCCCTACATAGTAAAATTTTTAGATTTTATTCTTGATTTTACTAATAATTTTTTTACAATCTTTGTTAGGGTTTAATTAAAAGAGAGATCATTTGCAAGAGAGACATACTTTGAGCCTTGTGTAGCGACATAATATTTTGGAACCACAAAAATATGATAATTTGAAAGACATGGTGATTCAGTCAAAACCATGCATATCAAAATTTTTAAATTTTACTTTTAAATGTTTTTACAATTTCCATTAGATTTATTCAAAACTGAGAAAAAAATTTAAAACTCCGCATAACAAAAAAATTACTAGCAATTTTACTAGCAATTCTTTTACGATCATTTCTCCTATTTGGATTTAATTAAAAATTAGACAAAAAATTAAAAAATTTAATACTTACCTTAAACCCATGCTTCTTCTTTCTTAAATGAATGCAAAATTTCACCTTAGGGTTTAAATCCCTCTACCACTTCAAAATTAGGGTTTTTCATTTTAGGCATTTTAGATTTAATGGGTTTATATACTTACTTTATATATGGATTTTTACATATAAAGTATGGAGATCAATTATTGAATTAGATCCAAGTCTTGTCGACCCTGTCCAATTTGTTTATCGATGCACCTGGTGTAATATAACAGATTGATGTGCCTCTATTGAATAACATCATTAAGTGGTGGTGGTGCTTTTGTCACTACAAATCACACTGTCATAATTTAAAATTATTTTAAAAATTAATTTTCACTGTTGATGTTGAAAAATTAAATGCTTGATGTGTTTAGTAGATTAAACGCACTAGGGTATTTATTCAAATCACTGCATCATTTAGCAAAGGTCAATTTGGCTAAAAATTAATTGATTTATGTATAAAATATATTAAATGGATTATTTATTAAATGATATAGGTTGTATATTCATAAAACGTGTGTGAGAAGTTGTCAAGTAACACAAACATTGATCAGACCAATGACACCACATTCATAAAGGCAGAAAATGCAAGTTCTTTTATAACTTCTTTAGAAAATATTCAACTACATAAAAATTTAACTAATATGTATTGGTTAGTGTGTGTCATGCAAAGTCACAAAATAAAGAAGGCCGATATTATTATTTTGAATCTAAGTGCAAAAGAGGGTAAAAGACTAACATACAAATTGTAGAAGGATGAATTGGGTGAATGAAAAAATATTATTCAATATGATTTTTATTTCTTGAATTTTCATTAATAATATACTTAAGAATTTTTGCGTGAGGTATCTCAAGTGGTGATGGCCATGGAATGAAGTCTCACCGAACCAGAGATATTGGGTTCGAATCCTGGGCTATGTCCCCCGCCCCATAGTGGGGTGAATAATGGACATGTAAACTTGAAAATTGGAGAATCCTACCAAGCTTACAAAAAAAATAATATACTTAAGAATATTAGATAACACATTTTAAACAATCTGTTAATTCACATATGTTTAATTTTCTACAGGGAGAAACAACGAAGGAAAATATCAATGTCATTCTAAGAAACGAAAAATTATAGAACATGTAAATGATGATGAATTGGTCCTTAGCTCATATAGAGTGATGTTGGAGGTTACTGGAAAGGGGATTTTTTTTTCCAAAACTATTAGGGATATAGTGGAATGAACGTATAGATGTAATTTCTAGTTACAATACAAAAATCAATCCAATGATTCCGAGAACCAAATTTTATCAAAACTACAAGAATTTCTTCCAGAGCAATGGCTAATCGGATCTGTCAGACTTGCAATAATAAAAGAATACAACAACAAAATAGAATCATTCAAAATGTAATGTTCCTAATTATAATGATTTTCTAGAATTTATGTATATATTACTACAAACCATTCATTTATTAATATCAATTTTCTTATATTTAGTTTTCATATATCAATAATTTTTTTTTTTTTTTACTTTTTCAAGAAGATTATGAAAATCATAAAGGATCAACAAGTTGATATGCGAAACATGCCAGTAGGAATGCCCAAAAATTTGTACAAGGAGATGGTGAAAGAAATGGACATAAGTTCATCATATGGGGAGCCATATCAACAACAACATACTTCAAGTGTATGTAATCATGATTTAATTTGTACATATAAATACATAATTGAGCATTAAATATTAATTTTAAAGTATTTTCTTAAAGAAAAGAAAAAAATGGAACTCGTTCAACACATAAAACATGATGACAAGGAAGAAAATGGTTGATACCAAAATTTGTGAGTAATTGTTGGTATTTCCTTATAACAACCCACGGTTTAGTTTTTGTATATTTTAAGTTGTTTTACAAAAATGATCCTTAAATGTCTTCAAGTAGGTGCTAACATACAAAGAAGAGACATTAGAAGGATTGATTGACATTGGGTTAAATATGGGTTGTGAGTATATGTTGGCATATGAAAAATTAATTGTGGAATTTGTAAGTATCTATGTTGTTTTACTTCTCTAAGTTTATAATTAATAGAACAAAAAAATCCTTTATATTAAATCTATGATCTATAATGGGAAATAATACTTGAAAGAAACAAAGTATGGAACTACGCCAACAAAAGAGTTGTTGCAACAAGGCATGAGACATGGTTTTGAAACCATGTGTTCAATTCATGAGTCACTTCTTTCTATGGTATATTGTTATTCAATTTCTATTTATGTATATTATTTATTTCAATTTTCATTATTTTCACCAATGTAAATAAAATCATTACACTTTATTTTTATGCTTGCAGATGGAACAAGATTAAGAAGACAAAAAAATTGATGCAATCAACAACACATTCATCCAAATAACCAAAGTCATGGAAGTAGCTTAAGCACTAATAGTAGTTCCAATTAAGAATGATGATCTATTTGGATATCAATGGAAGTTGTTGTATTTTTTGAAATAATTTTATGTGAAAATCGTACACTTTATTTAATGTAATGGACATAGTGTCCAAGTTGTAAGACAAGGTGTTACCAATAACAATCTCATTGTGTATAACAAAGAGTCTCGTATTGATATGTAATAAATTACATTTTAATTTTTTCTATTGTCTTATCCAATGTTATGCAAGTGATTAAATATATGTATGATTAATTATTATAATGAAGAGATGTGAAATCTGATAATATAATAAATTAATCCAAACACCATATACAAATTCACTAATCAAAATTTAATTTATATGAATATTGTTATATGATATATGTCAATTTTTCAATGAACAATGGATTTAAAAAATCTGCAATGTTGTGGGTCGATGTTTCTACAAAATAGAAACTTTCATAAAAAAAACTAGTGCGTTCATAACATAAACACACAATGGTGTGTTATGTTATCGAAAAGAACCATTACCATAATTTTTTCACATGGTTGATGCCTTTTATAAGAAAAAAAACACCATGACATTATATTTTTCAAGCAATAGTATTGTTTGCAATTAATGCACCGGTGAAATGCAATTCTTAAGGCACGAGTACTTTCATAGAACTAACGCCCTGCTGCTACAATATATTATTTCTAGCCCTAATGGATTACTCAAATTAATAACACCATATCTTTTATATCAGTAGCACATTGGTTCTTTTATACAAATCATATACATGAGAGCTACAAGTTTAAATAAAAGCATTGGGTCTGCAATATTTTTTGCCTGCCCTTGTACCCTTCCTGAAAACAATGCCTCAGGAATTTTTTTAATATATATACAAAGATCAATATGCATTTTAGGCATTGTTTTTCTTTGCATTCAACACTTCATTTCATTTAGTTATGTATACAACCTTAGTGATTTTATATATTTAGCTTACCAAAGTTATTTTTCCATTAAGTTCACCACTAAAAAACATTTGGTAACATCTACGGCTACCCTGATTTTTTCAATTGTGATGAAGTTTCATTATAAAATCCGCTAAAACAACTTCTATAGTAAACAAATGTTTCAGCATATTTTTTTTGAAAAGTTTTTCCAATTTTATAACACTAAAAACCTTTGTTATAACCTACACTTGAATTTATTTTCCTTATAGTAGCAACCCAAATGAAGAGACCCGTAGGTTGAAATGAGATTTTCACTTTTATAAAGACATGACCACTAACGTTTTTGATGTGTATGAAAGGGTTTCCATGTGTGCAAAGAACCATTCCTAGTGGTGTAGCTTCTGGAGATCCCACCCTACCTTCATTGTGTCATTCCCAGGATTGAAATAAATTTGGAAAGTGGAGTCAAAGTGTGAAGCTAGGAGGGTTGTTTTCTTCTTATGATGAGGAAAAATGTTGCCCAAATAAATAACCTACAACAGTCCTATCTTGCAGACTTCGTATCCACCAAAACATAAATTTGGTTGAAGAAAACTCTTTAAACATGCATGAAGGTGTGTCTAGTACAATATCATGTAATTTGTGGCTAATATTAATTGAGAAAGAAAACACATAATGATATTTTATGTCAATAAATACAAATTTCAAACGGGGAATTAACCCCAATTAAGTTTCTCTAACTAGAAACAAAGTTACCTGGATTATATCCCTTCATGAATGCATTTTATGGAAGAAATTATAACATTTATATTCAAGACTATTGAACGAAAAGAATTGTGCCTCATAATAGAAATCCTCAACTTGCATTGCATTCAACATAATCAACAAAGATCAAGGGGGAAATTCTCAATCACAACCATGGATAACAATGGAGAGAGCTCCTCTTTAAATAGAGTTATATCTCCATGTCATGATTACAAAATAATATTATTATTCTCTAGAGACGCTTTTTCATCCTAACCAACTTCTAAACATCTACTAATATACTAATCAACCTGTAGTAGAAAATTGAAACAATAAATAGTAAGCATGAAGTAGGTCGAAGTTATGCCATGTCTATCCATAAGAAAAAGACAAACCTTCTAGGAAGGTTTCCCTCTTTTTATGTTTTCTTGACAAAGTAAGAGTGGTCTAACAGTAAACATGAATCTTATTCAAGAGTAATACTCCACAATAGTATGACTAAAAATGATAATTTGTAACTACATGCTAAAAAAACTCTAGTGACTAGAACTTCCTCCTCCAAAATCTCCAATCACCCCCTCCAATGTGTACCAAACCTCAATAGGTGTTCCAATAGGTATATCCATAGGATAGGTGGCCATGCTAGCATCGGTTCATCGACAAAGTTTTTTATAACTTATAACAAGCTCTATACCCAAGAAAATAGGATGACTCCATGAAATCTATGATGTGCAAGAGTAAAGACTCAACATGTGTATAATAATTTAGGGATTTTTGGAGCAATATATAGAATGTGGATTCAATTAGGAAAAAAATTCCACCTCTATACTTAAAGTAAGTAAACCTCTAAATTGTGTTGTACAATGAGTACAGTTTAGTCTGCAAACTATTCTTCTCTATAGGCTAATAATTTCATTCTATGACCATGCCAATCTTGTTGTTTTAATATCCTCCTAGATATAAAAATAGTTGTGCCCTAAAACACCTTTAGATGATGGTAAATATCTACCATATGCCTAAGAAAAATTACATGTTCTTGACATCCTTTTTATCTTACATATAGTAGCCACACAAGAAAGCTCATGCCTCAAACATGCTAAAAGGAGCAACCAGATTTTTTGTTGTGCAAGGAATAATATTTCAATGTCATTCGTTTATAGAAAATAGTAGCATGGAATGCTCCATATTTTCTGTCTTAAATTTTTGATAGTGATTTTTATCCAAGAAGAAAGAATAAAACGTATATAATCCTTTGTCATCGGGGAGGGATAAATTTTTCTAAAGAACTTGGATAAGGGTGCTCTTCCCATCATAGTTTGGCCATAAAACATTATGAAAACCTTTGGCTACCTCTTTAGTATTCTTATCATATAGGACTCAAATATGGACACACAAGTTTATGATCCCAAATTAGCAAATATGGGGTCTATAATGAAAGCATATGGTGTCCTTGATGATCATGTAGGTAGACAATCACAATTGCATTATGGATATCCTCGATAAGTGAGTCCTTGATTCTAACTGAAATGTGAAGATAAATAAGCTATCAAAATTTTAAAAATTGAACAAATCCTCAAATCAAATTTTAAAAACCATAAATAAGTAGTATTAAGTATGGCAATGAACTTGTACATATTTACAACACTCACACCCATCTAATATCTTTCCTACTAAAATGTGACGATAAATAAACTATCTAAAATCTAAAATCTAATATATATACTAATAAAAAATACTCCAAAAACTGAAATGTGAACATAAATAGATTATCTATGATTTAAAATCTGATATATATTACTCATCTTAAATCCTTTCACAAAGGTTTTAGTTGATTATTATTGTTCTCAAATACGTTTTGCAATTGATTATTACTATTCCTGAATACTTCTTTTAGTTGATTATTCTTATTCTCATATACATTTTTTAAGTCCCACAAAGTTTGTCATCCTAATTAGACCCTTATCATTTAGAACACTTCAACACCTAATGCCTTGCACACTAGTGGTACTCTCTATGCTTCATCAAGTTGTAGTGGATATATGGTTTGTTGTCTATATGTTATGTATTACATGGTCTTGCATCTCTCCTTTGGACTATGGCTTTTGGAAAAAGACTTGATAAAGCCATGATTGGATATTGATTTATAAGGACTTTATCATAGTGAAACGTTGCTCATTTATAAGGGTTTTGTGACTGATTGGAGCACAAAAGAACTCAAGCGACACATAAATAAACAACTCAACACAATAAATCCAAATTGAGATATTAACATAACAATATCCAACTAAGTTATTGAAAGTCAACTAATGATACCTTATTCTCCATCTAGATAACAAAATCAGACCACTTTTTATCTTATATCATATCGAATTCCAATTGTGACAGATAATGTCCATATTGTTGCTCCTATTAAAACATGGCATATGGACTAGTTAAAATAATTAATATCCAATCATTTTCATTTTTGTACAAAATTAAAAATATATATAATTTAAGATATTAATATACTTACAAATTTTCATATTAAGGCTTCTAAACCTATTTGTCCACTGTGATGTGTCACATGAAATTTGGCAAGCTTGGCCTTTAAGGCCATGTCATGAAACGTACATTAATTTAATTTCATTATGCACTAGAAAAATATAAAAATTGTTTAATGAATTTGAAATAATCTTATGATCAAATTAAAATACCTGTGTTCTCTCCTCACTAGAGTCCCTCCAAGCATATTCTTTATCATATGATTTCATGAGATATTTCCATACATTCATTCTTATATTAATTGGTTTTCTTTTGGTCCTTAGCTTGGGAGGAATTTCTTTTATTTTTTTCATTTTATTGCAACAAAATTTGTTACAGTTTTGAGTCCTTTGTTTTTTAACTTTCTCTACTGACTAACATGTCCCAAATTCAGTCTCCATGTCATGGATTACTCCCTCTTGAAGGTGAATGGGTATCCTCAATAATGGAAGATGCAAATTTTCTTTGAAGCATTGAAGGCATGCTTCCTTCAACTTATGATTGGACACTTTCCCATCATATGTCATTCTTATTTTCCCAGAGACAACATGATATTCTACCTTGGTTTCGAACATATCAATAAAATATGCATAACATATAATAGTGGTGTAATAAATCTGTGTCCTAAGAGTGGTTGGGACATTGCATGTCTTTTTTCCCCATTCCACATTCTTAGAGGTTACTGTGATTGATTTGTTTCCTAGATATTTTACTTGATCCAAGATTTGATGGGGAATCAATCAATTCCCTTTGACATGGTTACTTTGTTTGGACAATTTTAGTGCCTTTAATAGATCGTTCTTCCACATATTTGGAAGGAATGGAAAAGTACATGCCTTCTAGTTTCTTCACTGCTTCTACCCCCAATATAGAAGTTATTGCCTCTTTCAATTTCTCATTGTCCTATCCCTATATATGTACAACAAATTTTTATTTCAAATATCATATATATATATATATATATATATATATATATATATATATACAGAGAGAAGAGAGAGAGAGAGAGAGAGAGAGAAGAGAGAGAGAGAGGAGAGAGAGAGAGAAAATTTCATGTTTTTATAGTTTTGAAATTAATAAGTAAAAATACAATTCAAACAGTAATGGAAATATGTATAGATCTATAAATTGAGTATGAAATACCTCATTCTGGCAAGAATCAAATCCATTCGAAAATTTCCCTTTGTTGCTTAATATTTTTTGGCATCCTAGGGTGAAAGATTTTTTCTCCATATTGTGGAAAATCCCTTCTCCTTTCTCCCTACATTTTTCTCCCTTCCCTCTAAATATTATAAACAACAGTAAAGAATGGATGGATAGGGGTTTGATTTTCATCTTTGGTAGGGGGTTAATGAGATGCACAAATTGATTTCATAATTGCTAGAGGCCAAATCACACCCACAAATCAATATTTTTATTGAAATCCACAACATGGGAAGAGAGGTCTATCAATATCTCTGTCTGTTATCAATAGAGATTCAATCGACTAGTAATTTTCTTTCTTATCCTCAATGCATTGCTCCAACTATGTTCTTCTCCAACTGTGGTCTACTCTAACTTCGTGCAAGACTTCAAAGCTCCTTCAATTTTCAATTGGTGAGTACAAGAATGGAAATTCTCCAAAACCTTTTCTAAGTTCAATGACACTAATACTACTCGTAAAACCCAAATTAAAGATCCAATATTATAAAAGCAAACTAACATCACTATAATTGAAGTTATAAATTAAAATTCACTATAGGTGCTGAGGCAAATGTGCAATTTTTTTTTTGAAGGACAAAAGGCAGAAAGAATAAGCATATGGAGCTGAATCATTTTTTTCCTCATTCCTTGAGTGAAACCCTTCTTTGTATCTATAAATTATTACTTCCCAAGATTTCACTGAACTTAATTTCAGAAATGGATTGCTTCCCTCATTCATTTCTCTAAACTCTTGGAAATGAATCATTATTTAGAGGAATTATGTTGAAATTAACACTAGTAATGTGGCTCCCCACGACTCGACCAGTGGATTGAGTCACTATTTTTTCCTCGTATTTTTGTGCCTATCGAAACATGTCCAACTTCCTGATGGCATAATTTAGTGTAAATAGTGAAATGTGGATTACATTTGGGCACCACAACATGCCAAGTATTTTTTTACCACTTTTTGGTCAAAACAATTTTATCTTTGGAGCTTTAATGATAATGTGTGGTTTTGGTTTTTATTTTATTTTTTCAAGTTAGTTAAGTTTAGGTTTGGGTTAGCCTCAATGTTGATGGAAGGGTGATCTCTCCAAGTTCAAGATATTGTGATCATGATTGTGTAATAATTATTGAGTTTGGACATCTCATGGGACAATTTTTATCACCCATAATTGGCACCCATCCTCAAACCCTCCCAATGAGCCTTGAACGTGTGATGTGATGGAAATTACACCACACACAAACTAACTGGTGTATGCATTATGGGTAATCATAGGTAGTCTTTATTTTTCTTTCTCTCTTTAGTTTATTTTGAAAGGCAATAAGAAGTCTGTAATGAGATAGGGTAGAAGGAGTTTAAGGAGGAACAATAAGTGGATTATTCTAAATGAATTATGAGAGAAGGTAATTTTTTATCTTATTAGGTAGTGAATGGCCTAGTCATGATATATTTGAGTTGTGTACCACCATGAAATCAAATATGCAGGAGAAGACTTCAAGGAATGGGCAAGAAACAGTGAAAATTTTCTCTGATGGAGGAGATACTAGGTATGTTGGGCTCAATGAAAGTTTTGGTGTAAGTATTAGATACCTACCATTGATCCAACCATATATAAATGGGGTAAAGGTCAAGGGGGTAAGTTGTAAAGTACTTATTAATATCCATCTTGTCTCCATATCAACTAGTCTTATAGGTTTCTATGTTGAACTTAAACTAGCTATGGTGGGAGAAATGTGTATACACAAAGCATAGAGAAGCTAGAAAGAAACATGAATTTGGAGTAATTTTTAAGCGGATTAGTGTTAAAAGGTAATACCTTGGACTTGGAAGTGTAAATTGGAGACAATTAATGGTTAGAGAATAAGTTGGAGAATGCAAGTAATACTTAGGTGAAGAAAGCAAAGAGATGCATGAAGCAAAATGAAATTTAAGTGGGAAGGGTGGTCAAGCAAGATGTAAAGTTGGAGAAACTAATGGAATATGGTGGAAAAAATCCAATAAGGAAATTCAAAGAGAAAGAGAATAAGCATAGCTAGCAACATCATTACTTGCATTGTTCCTTGAGCAAAACCCTTACTTTTCATTGATAAATGATTATTTCCAATATATCGTGTTGAATTTAATTTCTAGCCAATGTATTGCCTCTCTCGTTCCTTGTTTTAGACCCTTGGAAATGGTTACTCACTTCAAGAAATCTTGTTCAAATTAATACCAGTAATGTGTCTCCTTAAGAGTCAATCATTGAATCAAGTCACCATTTGTTTCTTGTATTTTTGTGCTTATTGATAAGTCCAATTTCCCAATGGGATGGTTTGGTGTAAATAACGAAACACATATTGCATTTGGGAGCCTCAACCTTTATAATTAAACATGTCAACTACCTTTTTTTTATTTTGGTTAAAAAATTTCAACCATTGTGATGACAAGTGGGCCTTTTTTCCGAGCTAGGTTGACCCCAGGTTGGAGGTAGTCCCAACGTTGGATGAAAGAACAATATATGTAGTTGTAGGATGTTATTGCTAGGATTATTTGACATTTGGTTAAGCTTGTATGCCTCATGGGACAATTTTTATCCCCCATGGTTAGAAGACACGCTCCACCCCTCTCCATAATATTTGAACCTATGACCTGATGGAAACTAAATCACAAAAAAAAACTAGGATACAACATGTATAATAATATGTGGTGTTTACTTTCCTTTGTTTTTGGGGGTGATAAGAAGTGTATGTAATTTATGGGAGATAAAGGATGAGGAATAACCAATGGATTATTCTACAACGTTATGAGAGAAGGTAATTTTTTGTCTTATTAGGTAGTGAATGGCCTAGTCATGAGATCATTGAGTTGCATACCAAAATGAAATCAAATATACAAGAGAAGGCTTGAGGAAATGGGAAAAAAGTATTTAAAAAATTCTCCAAGAGAGGATATTTTGTTTGTTTGATTGATTTTTTATTGTGTCTTATTAAGAACGAAACATAAGTATTTAAACAAAATAAAATATTTTAATCACCTAGAATTAGATTAAATTTTAATAAATTAAAGTTCAATTTCAGTTTCCTAGTGCATATCAAAACATGAATATTAAATCTCAATAATATATTTTAAATTAACATATATAACAATTGAAATCATTCTTAATTAAAACAAAATATTAAATATTACATCACATACTATAAAATAAACTTGATAATAAGAACGTAATAATAAATGTGTAAAAAATGCCATTAAGCAATAATAACTAGGACCTTACCCTTCAAAACCCTTCAAACCCTAATTTCTAAGTAGTTAACCATTAATCCCATAACCACTAATCCCTAATACCTGAACCCTTATGACATAATCCCTTAATCCACAATCCCAAAGCCCAAAATCCCAAAATACTCCAACCCCTAAGACATTGACCCTTAAACCCTTTAGCCCTAATCCTCAAGCCTTTAAGCCATAAACCCTTAATCCCTAATCCCTTAACACAAAGTCAGTAAATCACCTAACCCATAATCCATTGACCCTTAAACCCTTAATCTCTAATCCTTGAACCCTTAAGCCCTAAATCCTTAATCCCTAATCCCTTAACAAAAAATTTATGAATCACGTAACCCCTAAGTCATGGATCCTTAAATCCTTAATCCTTGATCCATGAACTCTTAAGACATAAACCCTTAACCCTTAATCCCTTAACATAAAAGCCTTAAATACCCTAAAAATCATGGGCATTCCCTATAACTGTTGCGACTCCTAATTCATAATCCTAATCCATAACCATTATAATTACTAACCCCATGATGTCCAAGCATTATCACCCCTAAATTATATAACACATAACAAATATAATTCCAAGCCCCTATAGCCCTTAACACCTACTAATTTTGATCCCTAAAGTCTATTATCTAATTATTCTTGTAACCATAATGACTATATCTTGAGAAGCATAACCCTATCACCCTTAGCTCTTGAAATGTAACCATTATCATTAATAAAATCTCAATCATAAAAATTATACTTGTTAAATAGTAATGTATATGATCCATAACCTAATGCCATATAAAAATGTATCCTCTAACTCCTATATGCCCTAACCCATAACCTATATGATATGTACAAACCCTTTGAATTTATAAACCTTAAACCAAATGACCCATATCCCTAGATATATAATCCTTTGGCCTTAGCATTAATTAAAAAAAATTCCTAGATTATTATATCCACTATAATTGATAACTACTATAATTATAATCCTTAACACTCTAAAAACTCCCAACGCTTATAAATCTGGACCTTATAACCCCTTAAATAAAACCCCTAACCATTAACAAATATCCCTAATAAACCTTAACACATAATTCAAAACCCCTATTTTCTAACCCACATAATCGTTAATCCATTTATCTCACAGCCCCAAACATATATAAATCATAAAAAAACACAATTGTGGGACCTTATAAATTGTATACTTATGATGAAAATAAGATGGCATGATGAATGTTAATGCAAACATTGGCGATCTTAAATATTATGAGCATATGTCACGCATCCTTGTGTCTTGAAACATTCCCATATGATCAAGGCTTGTGCCTACTCTAACCATGTCAAATTTTAACACATATATAAACAATTTGAAGAAATTTCAATGTTGGCCCCATTCACTACTCACCGTGTAGCGTTAGTGGATGACATTGGTGATGGTGTATTGGAAGACATTCCATGACATTTCAAGAGAGTTTCTACAAATATTCCATGGATAGGGATGATGAATGATGACAATGAGACTAGTTGATGAACGTTGACACAAACATGGATAATCTCAAAGATTATGTGAGAACATCATGCATCCTTTACTCTTGAAACCCTCACATACTATCAAGGCTTGTGTCTGCTCTAACCATGTCAACTTTCAATGCATATAGGAACAATTTGAAGAAATTTCAATGTTGTCCCCATTCACTTTTCACTGTGCGACATGGATGACATAGGTGATGGGCATGTCGGAAGGTGTTCTATGATATTTCAAGAGAGTTTGGACAAATATTCCACAGATGGGAATGAGGAAGTATGACAATTAGGCTCCATGATAAATATTTATGGAAATTTTTTCGATCTCAAATATTTTGCAGGTGTTGGGTTGTGTTATATACTTTCCACAACTAGCCCATGTAGTTAACTGGGGGTTTAGAAGGGGGGCGGAGGCCCCCCCCTTTCGTTGCGCCAATTACATAGTGGGGGGAGTCACAGGGGGTTTGAGGGCTGCAAGTAACCCCACTCTATGGGGTCTAGGCAGTTCCCTAGAAAAATTGTTTTTAGACCCTATATTAGGTTTGGCGAACCTATCTATGGTTTTGTGCATGATTTTTCGCACATGGTTTTGCACGTGATGGTTTTCGGTCAATGGTTTTGGACATGATGGTTTTCGGTCCATGGTATTGGATTCTTTGACATGTATAAATATGTATTGTAACACTAAAAGGAACATAATGAAAAATCTAGCTATTAGTCCCAATTTTGGGATCGAGGGGAAAATCTCTGTGTATATATGATTTATGTGTTATGCTCCTGCACTATTTATTTTCTATGTTTTAGAATTCGTATGCAGGTAATTTTTGTATAGGGTTAAAGCCTACATTTGGTATCAGAGCTCTTTTGGCTTCAAGGGGATGCCTTTGGTGCTGAGGGGTTTTGCTCGAGCCTGTGGTAGACAGTATTCAGTGGGAGATCTGTGGGATCAATTTTGGTAGTGAAAGAAGATGGTGAGTAGTGGAAAGATAGAGATTGAGAAATTTAATGGTCAAAGTTTTGAGTTGTGGAAACTCAAGATAGAGGATCTGTTGGTGGATAAAGACCAGTGGATTGTGGTAGATCTGGGTACTAAACCAACAAGAGTGTCTGATGAAGAATGGAAGAAGTTGGATTGAAAGGCGAAGAGCACAATATGATTGTGTGTCTCAGATTTAGTATTGTTGAATGTATCATGGGAAGCTACGGCGAAGATTTTGTGGAACAAGTTAGATACTTTGTACCAATATAAGTCTCTGGTGAATAAATTGTTCCTACGGAAGAAAATGTATAACTTGAAGATGAAAGATGGAGACTTGATGACAGAGCATCTGAATGCATTTAATATTGTGGTAAGTAGGTTATTGTTTGTTTATATTAAATTTTTAGATGAAGCATCATTTTGTTGTGTTATCTACCAGATTCGTGGGATAGTCTGGTTATTGCAATAGGTAGCAATACACCTGCCTTGCAGTTTGATGAAATAGTCTCATCTTTGCTGACGGGGGATATGAGACAGAAAAATATGGAGAGCCAAAATGGTGATGCCTTGTCTGTACGAGGACGGTTCCAGAACGGAAACAAAAATAAATCATTGAGTGGGAGATATAAATCTAGAGGGAGATCTAAATCTCGAGGAAAACCTATAAAGGTGGTGTGCTAGAAATGTAGAAAGGAAGGCCACTACAAAAGGGACTGTAAATCTAAGGCTCCTGATAAAGGAAAGGGATCTGATGATGCTTATTCTATAGAGAGGAAAACCACTTCAGATGAAGGTGGGGATGTGTACTTGGCTTCTTCAAGTACACATGTAGATCATGAGGCATGGTTGATTGACTCAAGTGCATCCTTTCACTTCACTCCCCATTGAGAGAGGTTCTGCGAGTATGAGAAATACGATGCCAGTGATGTCTTCTTAGGGGATGATAAGAAGGCTAGAATCATTGGTCATGGAAAAGTAAAGTTAAATTTGCAAGGTGTAAGTGTTAGAACACTTACGGGTGTTCTACATATTCCTACATTGGCCAGAAATCTCATTTCTGTAAGCAAGTTGGATGATGTAGGTGTAAAAACAATGTTCAAGAAGAATACCTACAAGATGGATTGGGGAGCACTGGTATTGATTTGGGGAGTTCAGGTTGGAACTCTATACAAATTGCAAGGTAGCATTGTTGTTGATGGGAGTAACAGTTCTCTGGTTCCTGAAAATGGAGCAAAATATCTAGTGGTCTCTAGACAGAAGACCATGTTGTGGCATCAAAGGCTTGGACATATTCGAGAGAAGGGCATTTGAATACTTCATGGTAAACATATGGTAGAAGGTATGAGTAATAGTTCTATGGATTTTTATTTCTGTGAAAATTGTGTATATGGGAAGCAAAATCAAGTGAGTTTCCCCTTTGGTGGTAAGAGGGTGAAACAAATATTAGAGCTTGTGCAAAGTGACGTGTTTGGACCTATGAAGGTTCCATCACTAGGTAAGTTTGTGTACTATGTATCATTTATAGATGACTTCTCAAGGAATACATGGATATATTTCCTTAAGAAGAAATCTAAAGTCTTTGACAAGTTTAAAGAATTTAAGGCTTTGGTGGAAAACCAGACAGAGAATCTAAGATAAATGTGTTGAGGACAGATAATGATGGAAAGTTTTATAGTAATGAATTTGAATAATTATGTAAGAAGTGTGGTATAACACGGAAAAGTACTACTCCATATACACCTCAGCAATATGGAGTTGCAGAAAGAATCAACAAGATGTTGATGGAAAGGGCAAGAAGCATGCTTAGTGGTGTCAGACTAGGACAAGAATTCTAGGCAGAGGCGGTGGAGACAGCATATTACCTAGTCAATAGATCACCTTCATTAGCGTTGGAGGATAAGAATCCACAAGAGGTATGGAATGGTAAGAAACCCTGTCTTTCACATCTGAGGGTATTTGGATGTGATGCATATGTACAAGTTCCAAAGGATAAATGAACCAAGTTGGATAGTAAATCTGAAAAGTGCATCTTTATTGGGTATAAGGATGGTTTAAAGGGTTATAATCTTTCGAACCTAGTAAAAACGAAGGTTGTGTACAACTGAGATGTGGTTTTAGAGAGGTGAAAGATGTTATTAAAAATTAAGTCCAACCAAAGGAACCTAAGAAGATAGAGTTTGAGCTAAAGGAGGAAGAATCAGAGTCTACAACAGAGGAAAAATCAAAAGATGAAGAGCCGCAAACTCTGGGTGTGAGAAGATTAGTTCGAGAAAGAAGGCAACAATAAAGGTATAGTCCATCTGCTTCCCATTCAGATTTTTCTTTATTTATTACTGATGATGATCCCAAAACTGTGAAGGAAGTGGTATATTCAGAGGATGGAAAACTCTGGAAAGAGGCCATGGTTGACGAAATGGCATCTTTGCACAAAAATGAGGCTTGGGATTTGGTGGAGTTGCTGGATGGAAGGAAACCCATTGGCAGTAAATGGGTGTTGAAGAAGAAGACAAATGCAAAAGGAAATATGGAGAAATACAAAGCTCGGTTGGTAGTAAAAGGTTTTTCCAAGGTGTCGAGAATTGATTTTTCTGACATTTTTCTCCTGTTGCCAAGGTAACTTCTATTAGATTACTTTTATCTGTTGTTGCTGCTTTTGATTTTGAGGTAGAAAAGATGGATGTGAAGACAACATTTCTTCACGGGGATCTAAAAGAGGATATTTACATGAAGCAACCTGAAGACTTTAGGGTGAAGGCTAAGAAAGAACTGGTATGCAAGTTAAAGAAGTCTCTGTATGGGTTAAAATAGTAACCAAGGATATGGTATCAGAAATTTGATACATTTATATGAGAACTTGGCTTCACCAGAAGAAAAGTAGATCATTGTGTGTGTTTTAAATTAATTGGTGACCTTGTTATTTATTTGATCTTGTATGTGGATGATATGTTGCTGGTTGGAAATGACAAAGAAATTATCCACGATTTGAAGACCCATTTGTCCTCCAAATTCAACATGAAAGATCTTGGTGCTGTAAACTATTTTTGGGCATGGAAATTAAAAGAGATCAGATAAAGGGGAAGCTCTGGTTAAACCAGAGGAAGTATTCCGAGACAATATTGCAGAGGTTCAATATGCAGGATAGTAAACCAGTGAAGGCTCTTATTCCTGTAGGTGTAAAGTTATCTGTTGAACAGTGTCCCAAGACACTAGAAGAGGAAGAGGACATGTCCCATGTTCCATATGCAAGTGCAATAGGTAGCTTGATGTATGCGATGGTCTGTACTAGACCAGACATTGCACATGCAGTGGGAGTATTAAGCAAGTTTATGTCAAAACCAGGGAAGGAAAACTAGACAACGGTGAAGCGGGTTTTCAGGTATTTGCATGGCACTAGTGATTATGGCTTATGCTACCAAGGGAGACCTGGATTTGACTCCTAGTGTTGGATATTCGTGGCTTTTTTGATGCATACTGGACTGGAGATCTGGATCAGCGAAGATCTACAAATGGGTATGTTAACCTATTTGGAGGTGCAGTCAGTTGGATGAGTAAGAAACAATATGTAGTGGCACTGTCAACTATAGAGGCAAAATACATGGTAGTCGCTCATGCAAGCAAGGAAGCAGTTTGGTTGTAGAGGTTGTGTTCAAGTATGGGGTTAGTACAGGGAGCTATAAGGATACACTGTGATAGCCAAAGTGCAATTTTCTTAGCAAAGAACCCTGCATATCATTCAAAGACAAAGCACATTGATGTTCAATATCACTTTGTGAGGGATATGATAGAAGACAAAAAGATGTTGCTGGTAAAGGTCGACATTTTGAAAAATACTGTAGATGCATTGACAAAATTTGTGAGCTTTGAGAAGTTCTCTTGGTGTAGAGAAACAATGGGCATTGTAGGGTTGGATAAATGACTAAGCTCTCTTGTGGCCCCTTGTAAAAAGAAAACAACAAGTGGGAGAATGTTGGGTTGTGTTATGTTCTTTCCACGACTAGCCCACGAAGTTAACTGGGGGGTTAGAGGTGGGACAGAGCCCCCCCGTCATTGCACTGATTGTGCAGTGGGGGGAGTCACAAAGGGTTTGAGGGGTGCAGATAACCCCACTCTATGGGGTTTGGGGCAGCGCCCTGGAAAATTTTGTTTTTGGACCCTATATTAGGTTGGGCGGACCTACCTATGGTTTTGTGCATGATTTTTCACACATGGTTTTGGACGCGATGGTTTTCGATCCATGGTTTAGGACACAATGGTTTTCAATACATGGTATTGGATGCTTCGACATGTATAAATATGTATTGTAACAATGAAAAGAACATAATGAAAAGTCAAGCTGGTAGTCTCGGTTTTGGGATGGAAGGGAAAATATCTGTGTATATGTGTTTTATGTGTTATGCTCTCGCATTTTTTATTTTTTGTGTTTTAGAATTCGTATGCAGGTAATTTCTATACAAGGTTAAAACCTACAGCAGGGACATCAAGCATCCTTGAGTCTTGAAACCCTCACATACTTTCAAGACATGGGTCTAGTCTAACCATGTCAAATTTCAATGGATATAAGAATTGTTTGAAGAAATTTCAATGTTGGTCCCATTCACTACTCACTGTGTGACATCGGTGGATGATATTTGTAATGGGTATGTTGGAAGATGTTACATGAAATTTCGAGAGTGTTATGATAAATCCATAAATCCCCTAACCCTTAAGCCTCCATTGACCTTTAAATCCTTAAGCCCTACTCCCTAAAGCACCCTTAATCCACCAACCCTAGTTAATGACTAATCCCTTAATGAAAAATCCCCAAATACTCTAAACCATAAGTCATCTACCCTTAAACACTTAATCCATAATCCATAATCCCTTTATTCATAAACCCCTATGCCATAATCACTTAAACACTAATCCCTTAACCCATAATCCCTAAGCCATTAAACATTAAACTACCTAACCCATAAATTCCAAATCCCTTAGCTCTTGACCCTCAATCCCTTAAATCCTTACCCCTAATCTCTTAACCCTTAATCATGTACCCCTAATCCCTAAATCCCATAATCCTCAAAGCTTGTATCCACCTAACCCCCAACACCTCAATTAATTAACTATTTAGGCACATCGAGTGCTAAATCTGACGCTAAAGAGGGATCTAACAAGGGTGTTAATTTAGGCGCTAAAATGTGAGCTAAATCTGGCACAAATTTTGGCTCTATTTTTGGCACTATTTCTAGTGTTATTTCTATTGTTATTTTTGGTGCTATTAGCACCTAATTTAGGGCATAATGTATTTTTTGGCACAAACAATGGCAAAAATAGCACGATCTCGATAAATAGCGTTGACATTTTCAAAACATGGAGAAAAATACACTAAAATGGTTCTTGGAAGCAAAAAAGGGAGCAAAAAGGGCAGCTAATCACAAGGATTTTTTGTAGTGTATCAAAGATCATTCCATAAAGTATCTTTTGGCAAAATGAGAAATTTAAATAAACTTTTATAATATAGATGACCAACATAGAGATATCCTCATCAAATCATTACATAGAGATAAGTTCTATTATGTGATCAGAACAATTATAATCACATCATTAAACATTAAGGGGGAGTTCTATAGATAATCATTAATTATGGCAACTAATTGTTAACAAATTGTGACAATATTTAATAACAATTTCTAACAACATAAAAAGATACATTGTTTATATTTTCAATAATATACAAATAAATTATTCTAATCAAAATTGATATAATATAGTGTTATTTTTTTTAAGATAATGCTTAATTGTAATAAGTAATTGCTAACAAATTGCTAAAACATTGTCAACCAATTTTGAGATTGCTGAGCATAAGTCACCATTTAAAAGATTGTGAAATGTACAATTATTAGTAAAAATTTCTATAGATGTATAAATATAAATGTTATATATCAACATATTTCATGTTCAATGAATATGAATATATGATAAGAATAAAAATAAAGATTTCATGATCAATGAATATGAATATATGATATGAATAAAAATAAAGAGTATCAAGCATTGAGATTGTTGATATTTTTTGGTTTAATGTTTGTATTGATTATTGTGCTTTACTAATTATTTTTATCTCCTTATAATTTCAACATTTTATATCTCATCAAGATAGATTAGTGGAAAAAATTTATCTCCTTATAATTTCAACATTTTGATATCTCATCCAGATAGATTAGTGGAAAAAATCTAATTATCTCTCGAGCTTATAAAAATTCAAGCCATTAGTAAGAGTGTTAGAAATGTTAAACAAATATCCAACAACAACAGCGCAACAAAAGTCGTCTTAATATTTATCATCCCCAAACAGTAATCCTTAGAGGTGAAAACTATGTTTTTTTGGAGCATTAAAAAGAAAATGTTGTTTCATTCATAGCCTTTATGTTATTTGGAGGATGGTGGTTATAAATAATTAGTGGATGCTCAAACTCTTTCTAACTAGGACCAATTCCAAAGAGATTAGTTAAGTGAAACTAAATAAAAGGACTCAAAAACTATTTTTTATAATCAAATAAGCATACATCGTTCTAATTTTCAAAGACATTGCAAACAACAAAATGAAAGGAAGAGTGAGAAAGTAATACAGAAAACCTAACAAGGAACACGTAAGGTAAAGTTTGTTGTGTTCCAATATATTAAAAAATAATTTGAAACTCTTTACATCAAAAGTTTTATATCCATGGAATATTTTTTTCGCCAGATTTATGTGAATGGCAAATCAAATTATATCATGTGGAGAATTTTTAAGAGATCAAGAAATTGTTGAAAATATTTTAGGAATTTTTTTTTTCGAAAATTCGGTGATCTTATTGTTGCTATTCAAAATTTTAAGGAATTAAGTTATTTTTCTATAAACAAGTTATTGGGTTTCTTCATCTTTTGAAGAAAGAATGAATAGATCTATTAAAAAATATTTTGAGGAAGACTTGTAAGAAAAAATCAATATTTATCAAGACGAAGGTTAGGAAATATAAAATTTATAACATTGCTAAAATTTTAAGATATCATGAAAGAGGAATAGGGAAAAAATGTAGAAAAAGGAGAGATCAGGAAGAAGTTATTCTACAAGTAGCAAAGGTAGAAGTGATGATAATAATGACGAAGGTAAAAAAACCTGGAAAATCCTAACTTCAACGTTCTTATGGTAAAATATTTTTCCAATATGAGCATAATTGCTTCAAACAAAAACAATAAGGAGACTTTTCTAAAGAAAAGGAAGATGTTTTCCTTAGATTTTTAGCTTGTGTTTCATCTCAAAATATTTCCAGCCGGGATAGTTTTTGAAAAATGGTTGTAGTAATAACACGATTGGAAATAGATATAGTTTTGTGAATATATATATGAAAATGATGCAAAATAAAAAATATCAATGACACTTTATATGTTCCAAGTTTAGAACATAATTTTTTTAGTGTGGGCCTAATTATTGAAAACAAATATTTAGTTGTTTTTAAGAATGATGAATGGGTCATCTACGAGAAAGAAAATGATAATTATATTTAGTTGTTTTTAAGAATGATGAATGCGTCCCCTATGAGAAAGAAAAAGTATAATTATATAGAAAAGTATAATTATATTATTGCCAAAATCAAATATGTTATAAAATAGACTCTTTTCTTTCAACATTTTCTCTAAAGAAAATAGAGCACTAAAAATTAGGTACGTTACGTGAGGTATCTACATCTAAATATCAGAAGCTTAAAATTATTTCTTAATAAGGTATCTACCTCTTATTCACGGTGTTGATAAAGTTTGCGAAGGATGTAATCCTGGTAAGAAACATAAAGACTCATTTCGAGTTAGTACATGTGGAAATAAGTGATCTCGTGTAAACATTTTCACTCAGAAAAATAACTATATTATTTTTTTGGATGATTTTAGGGAACAAATATGTGTATATTTCATTAAAAGAAAATTGATGCATCATTATATTTTAACAACTCAAAACTATTGTTGAGAAGCAATTTCTTTATGTCTCGAAGACACTACACATAGATACTGGAGGGGAACTCACTTTTAATGAGTTTGATTATTATTGTAAAACTAATGACATCCAAAGGAAATTGATAACTAGTTATATATTATAACAAAATGGTCTTTCTAGTGGTGTTTCTAAGAGATAATAGGACAAATGTTGACATGGGTAGGAATATGAGAGAGGTTAGAGTCTTCCCAACACCTTTTAGGATAGTTGCATCTATTTATTTTCTTAATACATTTCCAACCACAGGTTTGCAAAATATGACTCCATATTAGGCATGGGATGGAAGAAAACCTAGTGTTTCTCATTGGGAGATATTGGTTGAATTTCTTATGCTCATGTTCTTTCCCAAAAGACAAGAAAAATAGGCAATAAAATTCTGCAATGTGCTTTTAAAATGGATTATAAACTTTATGGCTCATAGAGTGAAATTTTTCTGGGTAGTCATGATCTCATTGTTCATAGAAAATAAGAATTGAAATGGGATCAAGGTGTACAACAATTAAATATAGGAACTAATGTAGAATAAAATGAATCTCTTAGTTTTACAAATCTAATGTTTAGTCCAAATGCATTGTATACTGCATCCACTCCATCATACTCTTTAGCTTCAAGTCCTATTTCGAGCCCAAGGCATCCTCCAAGAAATGTTAGACCATTAAACGAAATTTTTTGATATAATGATTTTTCCTTAATGTCTCAAATAGCAGCAAAGGCAAAATATTTTAAAGATGTAGTAAAACGTAAAGCTTGGTGAAAAGCAATGTATCAAGAGATTGCATCAATTAAAGGGATTGAAACATGGAATCTTCTCAATCCTCCTATTGAAAAATAAGCCATTTGGGTGAAGTGTTGATTCATACCTTTTAACTTCAAGGATGCATTTATAATCACATATAAAAGAGCATATTTACCAAGTAACTTAACACATGGAAAAGAAGTAGAAATAATAAAGAAACGATGAGAAAAAAGGCACACAAATGATTTGATTATGGATTTCACCCAATGTGGGCTATGTCTCTAGGCCTTGCTCAAAGTGAAGAGGTCTTATTCTATTAAGTGGAATCAAAGAAACCAATTACAATCAAATTTACGAAAATAACCCTTATACCTCCAATTCGTAGGATGACCTAAAAATGAAGACCTTGGCTAAAGAAATGGACTACATGAAAGGATTCCTGATGCGAAAATGTGCAAAATCAACTATGAACTTATCAAATTCTGACACAGGCATCTCTGGCCAATCTTTTCATTATCTCAATTATTCCCTCGCTGATGGTTCCACACCCATTGGCCACTCAACGTTATGTTCCTATCCTTTGCCTCTCCTTTGTCGATCTAGTTCTGAATGATGAATGAAGGTTTAAATGGTGCATGTCAAGCGGAGCCACCAACATGGGTCATTGGCCCATTGGTGTCGGTGGAAAATAATACAGAGGTAGTTATGGGTTAGAATCCCTGTTGATTTCTATATATGGCTAACCGTTAGTTATATCCACAACATTTGTTTTGACATATGATTCGGATGGCGTTTCAATAATTGTGACTCCAACAAGCTAGAAGTTATAATATAGCATTTGTTTTTTTATATAATATGGCTCTGACGGGGTTAGGTGGGTTGATTGGGGGTTGCCCACCAACCTAATTAATATATGTATAATATGAACTAATGTTGCAAACTTTTGGGGGGTGGCAGGGTTGGTGGCCCAACGCTGATAATTTTTTTTTAATGCCTGTATAGTAAATTTTCTTCCAATGCAAAATAAGGGATATTAGACAAATTAAAGAGGTGACAAATTCACCCATTCCAGTGGCTAGATTCTGTTGACTGGGATGCTACCAAATTGTTGCCTCTTTAGTGACGACCAATTAGCCATGTTTGACCAAAACTTTGACCATCTGTAACTTGAGCATATGAACTCAAATTCGAGCGTCATTTACACTATTGGCATTATGGAAACGAGCACTACGATTTGGTCCTAGTTTCACTCCTCTCTGTTAACTTTGAATTTTGAGGTATTTTCAAGGACACTTCTATTTTTGGATCCTCCTAGATCATTCCTCCCCACTAATGAGCTTTTGGACTGCCAAAAAATTTATCAGTCAATTGGAAAGTGAGGGAATTTCTCGCTCACTTTCTCCTTTTCAATCCATCAAGCCTTACTTGTATGCATTCTTTTGAAGCCAATATGAAGATAATCCATGTCTCCTCGTTGTGAAGTCTTGATCTTCTTGTCGAGAATGATGTCCTCTAGTAGCATGTCCAAGTATTCTGGTACAAAAGAGTCCACTATAGTAACCTGTCCAACCTCTTCAGTTTCCATGATCAACGAAGGCTTATAAAGCTTCAAGTTTTCAATGTTCACCACTGAGCACATCTGCATGTATGTTGGAAAATCAAGACGAAAAGCATTGTCTCCAATCTTCTCCAATATGCTGAATGGGCCATATCAGAATGGTTTCAACTCCTTTTCGTCCCCTTTCATTCTGCCTTTGCTTATTTTGAGCCACACTTTGTCTCCAACCTCAAATTGGTGATTGAATCAATTCTTTTCATGCCAGCCTTTGTATTAAGCTTGACTCTTCTCCAATAGCTCATGTATTGCCTAGTTAATCATCTGAATTCATGAAATGAACTTCTGTGCTTTCTCCCTATCATCATTAGGGGAATTTTGAGATCTAAAATGGGTCACCTAAGAAAAATGTACAACCAAAATAAAGTTTATAGTAACCAATAAGATTCAAGATGATGATGTCAACCATGGGGGATGATTCACCATTTTTGGAGTAAAAAGGTAAAAAGATTAAAAAATAGTAAAATAATAAAATTTATTTTTAAACTCATATTTTCAGCTTATCTTCCTAATTTTTTACTCACATTTAGAGTGGGAGTACTTGAGGGATGCAAAATTTAATTCCTTGTCCCAAGGGTAGCCATTTTACTTACTTTCAATGGACCGTAGTACACGAAAAATGAGAAATAAATGAAAAAACGTGATTGCGATCATGTTTTTCATGTATTTCTCATTTTTTGTGTAGTGGGGTTCATTGAAATTATTCAACATGGGTACTCCTTGGATGAGGAATCAAATTCATCCAAAGATTGTTTCCGCTTGAAATTTGAGTAAACCCATATGGAGATAAGTTGAAAATACAAGTTGAAAACATAGTTTTTTCTTTTTTCCCTCTAAAATTTGATGATGTAATATAATATTACTTTGTTATTTCCACTATTATTTTATAATTTCCTTATGAGGCTCATTTTAAACCTAAAAATTCCCCTAATTCTTTCCCACTTGAATCTTCATTTCTCCCAAATAGCATGTCTAAGGGATCCTTTGGCAAATAAGCAAAGTTGCCTCGAACGATGACTTTTGTGTGCATGAATGCACTACTTGGTTCTATGCATGTTGTAAATAAGAAATTTTATCTTCCCAAAACTTGGGATGCTTACCATAATAGCCTCGGAGTAAGTGTATCATTTTGTAGTTGAAAACCATTATTTGTCTATCAGCCTACAAATGAAATGTCATGCTCCTCCTCAACTTGCCACTTTATTGTTGGTACCCTTCTTGTATTTTATTACTAGCTGAAATTGTTGAAGGAATCACATCCATTTGAAATGACGTGCTTGTTGAAGCTTGGTCTACGACTAGAGGTACTATAAGTGTTGGTGAGCAATGTGTTCAGTGCTTCCACTTCTTCACACTTTGAAACAAGGCATACAACTCCTTGTTGTATGTTGGATAGTTCACAATAGCATGGGAAAATGTCTCTGAATGGAAACATACGACTTTCCTTTGTTGCATCAATATTTCTCCCATGGAGTATCCACTGCATCGGCCTTAATATCGAAAGGTTGTTGGAGATCTGGTAAGGCAAAAAATGGTGTGGTGTTGATCTTCTCTTTTATTGCATCAAAGTGTTTCTCTTGCATTCCTCTCCACTAAAAGGTTTACTTCACATTCCTCAATGCATGTAAGGGGGATGGAATGATGGAGAAGTTGGAAATTAACCTTTTCCAATATTGTACTACACCCAAAAAGCTACAAACCTCTATGACATTGGTGGTTTTAGGCCACTTTATAATCACATAAATTTTAGAAGGATCTAATTTCCATTGTCCAGTACTGACAATGTGGCCTAAGTAAACCAAAGAGGTCTGTAAACTCACACTTCAACATTTTAGCATACAATTTTTCATTTTGCAAAAAGTCAAGCACTTTTTTAACATGACAAAGATGATCATCCCATGTCCTACTATAAACAAGAACGTAATCAAGATATACAAGTACAAAATGATCAAGAAAAGACCTGAAAATATCATTCATCACCCGCATGAATGTGGTCAGAGAATTGCATAGTCTGAATGGCATGAACAACCATTCAAGCAACCCTTGTTTTGTCTTGGATGAAATATTCCATATATCATATTCTGCAATCCTGACATGATGATAACCACTATGCAAGTTTGGTTTTTTGAAATATATAGAATTTTTCAATTGATTTACCCATTCATCAATGCATGGGAGAGGATTATTTTGTTGAGTTCCCTGTAGTCCATGCACATTCTCCATGTGCCATCCTTTTTTGACACCAACATGATAGGCGAAATGCATGGAGAAGAACTTGGTATTATGACCCCTTGGTTGAGAATTTCCTATACCTGCTTCTTTATCTCCTCCATCTCAATGGATGAAAACCTATACATACTAATGCTCGGTAAAGGAACATCCTAATCCAAGTGAATATCATGTTGGAGCTCACATATTGGAGACAACCCACTTGGTTCCTAAAAATCCCATCATAGTTAGAAATAATCTCATACAATTCTTTTTTATGAGTGGGATCACAACCTTGGAAAGCTTCAGATGCCTCAACGTATTTTTCTCTCACAACCATTAGCATGCACCCTTTGTTGAAATTAATCAATCTCTTCATCTGACCTACATTTATAAGACTGGCACTACTTTTGGTGTGATGAGATCTAATAATTTATTCCACCTCATATTTCGTGAGATGATACTTACTTTCATGGCAAAAGAAAATTACTTTCATGTCATAAAAATATTGACTCCCCAATACAATTCCGGAGACATCCAAGGGTACAACATCAAGATCAGCCTCATTAAATAGTTTAGATGCAATCACAAATCTAACTCTACACTTCTTGGTTACATGTAATTTTTCTTTATCACACACCCAATGAAGAGGTTATGGTTTAAGATGAGGCTTGGTCTCTAATCCTAACAATTTTGAAGTCAAAATTTTCAGGTGAGCCTGGATCAAACAAGGTTTCCACTTTAGTATGTTTCATTGCAACTCGAATGTGGAACAATTAAATTATCTTTCGTTCAATAATAATAGTCTCATTTGAAGAACTTGTACTTGCATGTGATTCATAATTTTGATTAGAATGAAGAGAAAGAGTACCTTATGTTCCCACTACTATGATCAATGTCTCATCACCAGAATTGGATCCAAGGTCATGTTGCCCGGTTTCCACCATCTTCTGCTTGCCCTTTACACCAAATCTCTTTGGTTGCAACTCTGGATGAAATTTCCAAAAATTTTCATCATCATGGCCTTCCTTCTTTCAATGCATGCAAGATGGCTTTGATCCTTCCTCTTTCTTAGTTGTAGCTACTTTCTTGTCCTTTCCTTTTCATTTTCCTTTGAACTTTCCATTATGGGGTTTGAAAGATGATTTTTTTCACTATTCTTTATCATTCTTGACCAGGATTTCAAGATGAATGGCCTTCACAATGGTTGCATTAATAGTATTAAGCTCAAAATTAGCAAATAATGTTTGATGTAACTATGTAAAGCATGAATATACTTGGTTATAGTTGTGGGTGAATAAGGTGAAATGCCAAAATTCAATCTAAGATCTTCTGTGAAGATTTGGACATTTTTCCCCTTTCCTTGCCTTAAATATTGTCATTCCATTAAAGCCTTTTATAGATAACCCAAAGGATAAAAATTGTATTTTAATTCAAAAAAAAAATTGGATCAACAAGAAAGGATATTACCCAAGTATTTTTTGCCTTTCTGCACTTTTCTCTCCCACAAGATAAGAGTGATGCCACTCAGCCGAAGAGATGCTAATTGGATCTTTACCTCATCTTCCTCGATCTATTGAATTTGGAAACAAACCTTGATCTATCTAATCCATTTATTTAGTTTCTCTGCATTACATTCTCCATTTTATGTGGATAAATCAATTACTTTACATCTAGCTGAAAAAATGGCTTCTTAGATGTATTCATATGATTCCTATTAGAGTGACGAGAAGAAGAAGAAGCATAATTGTCACTAGAGGATGGAGAGGATGGTTTAGGAGGATATCCTCTTCCACCTTGATGATCTATCGATGCATGGTCATCTGTCGCTTTCTCCTCAAGATTGATTGTCTTATAATACTCTTCAAATAACTTGTCAACTTTCTTAGCCATGGTGAAGAATATCTTACAATAATTTCGCTCTTCCTCTATTCAAGCTTCCTCATTTGCCGCATTTTGTCTTCATGTTGCATGCTTCGCCTCGGGATCAAAGTATTTGAGTTGTCCTTTACTTCCTTGGAGCTTGTTCCTCGTTAGAATTCACTCATGTAAGTTGCATCAAGAATACCTACTCTAATGTGAAACTTGATCTAGGTCTTTTAATTTCAAGGATGCATTCATAATTACATATAAAAGAGCATATTAACCAAGTAACTTAACGAATGAAAAAGAAGAGGAAATCATAAAGAAACTGTTATCAATCAAAATTTTCTCAAGGTCAAAGAAAGAATTTTTGAGGTAACGACAAACCAATCTTTTAATTACAAAATCTAGCCAATCTGTACTTAGAGAGGGCTCTCTCTTTAAGTTTTAGATTTGTTTTGTGATATATTAGGCTAGTTATGAAAGCTTGGGGGGTTTTGATTTTGTTTGGTGGTGGAATTCGGGAGCAAATGGATAGAACAAGGTATTTCAAGCCATTAGGGTATAGAGTCAGCTGCATATGGCTTAACTGGATCAGGTTAATTCAACAAAGGAGAATTTCACAGGGCAAGATAGCTAAACAAAAGACAAATGATAGCTTAAAAGGGTGAAATGGTCTTGAGAGGGAGGAAGGGCAATTAAGAATCCTTCAACAAAGTTCAAGATGAGGGAAAGTGGGTGTCCATTAACAAAAAACAAGTAAGAATGTTTTGTTAAATGGTCACAGTGATAAACTAAAAAGAAAGGAGCAATTAAGAATTCCCTACCTATTATAGCTTGGAAGAAAACATTAAGAATATAAATGATTTTAAGGACAAAATGCAGTAAATCTCTTTTTGAAATATACTTTTCCGTTTATCATTTAGATATGGAACACATATGAATATTTAAACAAGAAAATTGTAAAAACATAAGATATAGAATACTTATTTATTTCTCATTTTACACAAAAATCTTGTAAAAGTCCTTTTCTTTATTACTTTGTCCATCCAGCCATACAATAGTTGTTCAACAACACTTCTATTCCAAAATAAAGAGTCTATAGAAATGTCTAAGAATCCACACACAATACTTCAAATGAAGAAGTATTTATACTAATTTCTAAACTAAAATATCTAGAAAAAATATCAAGATTGGTTTTACAAATATCTCCAACTATTTTACATAAATAAAGCTTTAATAAAGGACAGTCAAAGCTAATGAATCTATTTGGCACTACTTTTATGGATTTATGGTGACAAAGAAGAGAAAATCGAATTTGGTAGCATCTCTTAGTTAATGATGAGGCATCCCAGTCACTAACTGCATCCTTCCCTTGTGCATTCTGCCCCAGAAATTCTACAAACTTAGGGTCTAATGATACGCTTGTATATATCAATTTGTGATAGATATGTAAAAAGTGAAAGAGGTTTTTGTAGACAAGAATGTTTTTGAGATAAAGCTCTCTTAGTTTCAAAAAATTCAGCACCGGTTGTTCACAATATTCTCTGTGTAAAAAGTGAGATATGTTTTTGTATATTAGCCTGTTAGGAACAAAAACCTCCTCCGGTTTTTTGAAATACTTCTTGGATTGGCCACAATAGTTTCTACAAAGCTATGACTTAAACAATAAATTTATTAAAAATGTACCATTTTTGCTCTGATTTTATCTTTTAAACTTAAATTCCTTTCAACTATTTTCCACTTTTACTTTGGATAAACTTCATTGTAGCTTGTGAAAGTATTTCCATCTATGTTTAACCCTTAATGGTTTCATGTTTACTTTTACTTTTTACTGTTTACTTTTTTCTTTTATCGCTATGTTTTTTCATCTGTCTTCACTTTCACATGAATTTGTATACTCTGTTTTGTAAGTGTCTTTGCTGTTGTTCATCTTCATGCTAGCTGATTTACTTGACTTGGTCTTCAATCTGATACTCTTTAATCTTGATACACTTTGATTGTTCTTTACTATGTCATATTACCTTCCATCTCTGTTTGAATAGATTTGATAACAATCTCGAAGTAAACAAGTCTTATGACTAGTATTAAGACTGTTTATCCCAGGCTGCAGTATTTTGACTACCCGTTATGGAGTGACTGGTAATGGTGTACTGGTTGACTTGGAAGCACATCGTGGACTGGAGCGGCATCGAGCAACAACTTGTAGGGTGGTTGATGGTTTTGGGTAAGTGTTGGTCATTTTCTACGTACTAGTTGCATGCATGAGTTTTTTAGAATAAGGAAAAAAAAAGGATTAACTTTTTTTTTATGCAATGTCAAAGTTTTTGGTGGGTTTTGTGACATGGATGAGTTACGTTAGTGGGGGTGACTTGACATTTTGTCATTAGTGGGAGGCATTAAGTGGGTTTTATCGTAGCACATATGGAGGGTAAGTGGTATTTTGGGGAGCTGTGTGATTCCATACGTTGTGTGACACGTAGCGATGGTACTATTCACCAAACCACAAGCCATTGTGCACTAAAGGCTCACCGTGAAGGCCCATGTGATATGCGCGATAACCGTCAGATCTCTGGGATCCGATCGGATGGCTGTCGGGGAGGTGAAGTGGCGGAAGGTTAACGAAGGGTGGGCCTAATATAATTAATGAAGTTAGTCATATCAAGGGCGATTTGATTGGTTCGAACATTATTAATTAATCGTGGGGATTAATTAATCCTTGTTTTAGTATGGCGAAAGTTGGGTTCTTTACTAAGCAAGGATTGGTTAATTAATTCCATTTATGGACTTTATTATGATTATATTTAACCATGAGGGTGGAATATATAATATTTGGGGTTTTTGTATATTTATAATAATATAGGAATGGGTAATGTTTCTTTATATAAGGTAATTACATAATAATGTGAATTAGTGGTTAATATGACTTTGTGAAATGCACACTAAGTTAAAAACATTTTCATCATACATATTAAAACTTAGGCTAAGTGAATATGAAGGTTTATATGGAGGGTGTTGTATTTCCCCTAAGTAAAATAGAATTGTTACTTAGGGAAAGATTTATTAGGGAAATGAATAAATTATGCAGGGGGGTGAATATTGATGAAGGGGCTCAAGCACTTAGGCATTACAAGTTACTAGGTTGAGGATCCGGTCCCTCCAAAAGTCAAAGAAATGCTCTGAGCCCCTCTAACTTGGGTAATTACCTTTAGTACTTAGGGAATTAGTGAAGATTTACAGGAAATGAGTAGGGAAGTTAATTATTTTTTACTTTGAGTGTTGATGCTCCTTCCATGTGATACATGCCTTATCCAAGTGATGAAAGAAAAATATTTAAGCATTAAGCTCAACCATTCATCACACATTTATTCTAAAACCATTATCTACTTACCCTACCTACTTAACCTAGCGTTTTTACTTCTTTATTAGGGTGCACTTAGACTAGAAAACCCTTTTCAACTTTTAGTTTCTTTTACATAGTGATATCTATCTAAATCTATACTTATTACATCCAAGGGCTTAGATTAAACTGTTGAGCTCTTTTTATTCACTCTACCTATCTACTTATCCGCCAAGATTAAACTATTTGGAAAGGGTCTTTATTTTCTATTTCTATGACATGAAATTGATAATATAAACTAAGCTTAAACTTATTTGACTATTCATGAATTGTGGCATAGGTGACAAGCCGCACACAATTTTTATTATACAAAAGTAAAAAGTAGTGCATTTATACTTGCACACTTTCCTGGTCTTTTATTTTTGTTGGAGTTCATTTTCTTTCCTTTTTTTGACCTTTTCTTTATTCTTTTTTTTCTTTTTCTAGGGCATACCCTCTTTACTTTTTTTAATTTTTTGATATTTTACAAATATGGAAAACATTTGTAGAAGCAAAGGTATGTACATATTTCAGAACTAAACCAAGTCAATCATGATATATGACACCTATTGTTCTAGGAACCTAACAGTGGCTCCACTTGGGGATGGCATTTCCTTATGAAATTTCAAGAACATCGTCGACTAGTAGCCTGATCCATTGGGCCAATCCCACACATGTATATGCTTTGTTGCATAATATTTGTGACTAAAACTTTTGAACTGAAATTGTAGCCTTTTCTACAAACTGAAACTTGATCTAACATATACTTGATGATGGAAACTAAATTTATTCAAACCAAAATCCTACCTACTTACTCTAATCAGCTATCTGGCTACTAGTTAGGTAAAATGAAACAACTAATGCAACCATTCAAGCATCATATATATTGGTGACTTTTGTTTCCTCTACTTGTTGGTGGTTAAAATTGAGATCTTGAAATCAAATATAGCATTGTTAACCTTTGAGAAGATAAGGAAATTCCTGATTTCATTTGTTGACTCTAGAAACTGTGCAAAAGGATCTTGAAAAATATATACACTTTTCTTGAACTGATTCAAAAAACTGCACATCTGTTGTGTATGGCCTGCATGCCATGAAACTGAAATATTACTTTTAAATTTATCACCCTGCAGACTTTCAGATGATATTTCTACTGATTGTAGTGTCTAGCTGGTGAAACTTTTATCATCTTGATTTTGACTCTCATAGTGTGTTAATGGAGAGAAATTCTGATTTGATTCATCATTAAACCTATCAGCTATTGGATCATAAAGAACTTGGAAGGATTACTGCAACTTACTACATATAAGTTCAAATGGAACTTCATAGATTTCTACAAGTTGCTCCTTTTCTTTAAAAAATTTATACCACATTTCCTTTAAAAATTGAAATGATTCAAAACAAAGAGGCAAGGAATCATCTTGGATCATTTAATCATATGTTCCGGCTTCCAAGTCTTCTCTTACAACCTGACATTCAATGGCATTTTGGGACTGCAAATCTAGATATGAGAAGTCTCGAACAAAGATTTTAATGCCCTCTAGATAGCTAATATCAAGACTTGTTGAAATTTGATTTCTAATTGCATGATAATTATCTCTGATAAACTTAAATGAAGCAAAACAAAATGGTAAAGTTCCTTCACTGATTTCAAAATGTGCTGCACTTTCCTCCTCATTCTCATACCTGAAATGAACAAGCTGATCACTATTTTCAAGCTGTTGAACTTGAACTTCCTTATTCCTCAAATTAGCTTTTGATTCCTCTGCAAGGTTAATTTGGATTTGAGGAACACAATCATTATTATAGTGATCAATATAAGGCACATCATCATAAGAAGTAATGTCACCAAATATGCACATTAGATCAGGAGATTGCTCCTCCACATATTGCTCTACGAATCATTTCCTCTATTTTCTTCACCAAAATGTCGAGTTTTTCCTCTTTTTCTGCTTTCAAAATTTATCTTCTAATTTGGAGATTAACTTCTACATCTACTACCATGTTCTGCATCTGTTCCATTATTGAGGGGTTTCTTTCTCTTAGATGAAATTCTATCTCTGAATCAAATGCTCTTGGATAATGTAAAAGAGCTGAAGCAGAGGGAGGTCTTATATTTAATGGTATTGAATAATAGATTTGATTAAATCTGTCTGAAAATTGTTTTATTGTTTCATCTGGAAGTCTTTTTAACTGATTATATTCTTCTATGATTACAAGAAGATTGACTTTGATTATCCATCTATCAAGGAAGAGTTTGAGAAACTGCTCAAGATTTGAGATGCTTGCCTCAGGCAGGGTTTTGAACCAACTCTTGACTTTGTCTTGCAAAGAAAGAGTAAAAAGCCTAATACTAACATCCTCTTCATCTACTTCAAATAAGTTAAGATAATTTTCAAAAGCTTGAATATGTTTTTGGGTAGTGATACCATTATCTCCATCGAACCTAGGGAGGTGATTAGGATAATCATTAGGGAAAGCATGGAGCGTGGGAGGTAAAATGAGTGGTTTGTATCTATCAGCAACTTTATGAGGTACTGGAATATGTACAGGGATTGTATGATTAGTCTTAATTTTTTTATTCTCCTCAATTGGAAAATGATCTTCATAAGAGTCAGAAGACTTTTGTTCAAATGTGTAAGGAGAATTTATATCTAAATTTTTCAAAGGGAAATAATAAAAAATTAATTTAAAATATTCTCTAAAATACAATATACATTGAAAAAATTTATCAATGAGAAAGAACATAATGTTTTGGATAACAATCCAAGTTAAAACCCTGATCTTTTCACACATTTCTTTCAGGTTCATTTCTCCAGTGGAGTCTTGATTGTGAAATTGATTTGGAGTCACCAGGTGGATGATTTTAACCTTTGTGTGTTTGATCACTGTCCACCATCGTAGATCAGATCTAAACCTGTAAAACAATTCTGAAGAAAATGTTAGTTCTCCCAGTATGGTCGCCACTATGTTATCACTCAGAATTTTGTCAAGGTTAAAAAAAAGAAATTTCCGAGGTAACAACAAACCAATCTTTTAAGTACATAATCTAGCCAATATGTACTCAGAAAGGGCTCTCTCTTTAAGTTTTAGCTTTGTTTTGTGAGATATTAGACTAGTTATGAAATATTTGGGGGTTTTGATTTTGTTTGGTGGTGGAATTCAGGATTAGATGGATAGAACAAGGTATTTCAGGCCATTGGGCTATGGAGTCAACTGAATATGACTTAACTGGATCAGGTTGCTTCAACGAAAGAGAATTTCACAAGGAAAGATAGCTAAACAA
Source organism: Pinus taeda (assembly GCA_000404065.3). Classification (NCBI taxonomy): domain Eukaryota; kingdom Viridiplantae; phylum Streptophyta; class Pinopsida; order Pinales; family Pinaceae; genus Pinus; species Pinus taeda. The sequence goes on along the minus strand of APFE031725755.1, from coordinate 313,712 downwards.
GAGACAAATGATAGCTTAAAAGGGTGAAATGGTCTTGAAAGGGAGGAAGGGCAATTATGAATCCTTCAAAAAAGTTCAATATGAGGGAAAGTGGGTGTTCATTAAAAAAAAAAAAATTAAGAACTTTTTGTTAGATGGTCACAGTGATAAACTAAAAATTAGGGAGCTATTAAGAATTCCCTATCTATGATAGCTTGGAATAAAACATTAAGAATATAAATGATTTCAAAGACAGAATGCAGTAAAGCTCTTTCTGAAATATACTTTTTCGTTTATCATTCAGATATGGAACACATATGAATATTTGAACAAGAAAATTGTAAAAACATGAAATATATAATACTTATTTTTTTCTCGTTTGAGACAGGAATCCTGTAAAAATCTCTTGTATTATTGCTTTGTCTAGTCAGCCATATAATAGTTGTTCAACAACACTTCTATTCCAAAATAAAGATTCTATAGAAATGTCTAAGAATTCACACACAATACTTCAAATGGGAAAGCATTTATACTAATTTCTAAACTAAAATATCTTAAAAAAATATCAAGATTGGTTTTACAAATATCTCCAACTGTTTTACATTAATAGAACTTTAATAATAGACATTCAAAACTAATGAATCTATTTGGCACTATTTTTATGGATTTATGGTGACAAAGAAGAGAAAGTCAAATTTGATAGCAACTCTTAGTTGATGATGAGGCATCCATGTCACTAACTGCATCCTTCCTTTGTGCATTCTACCTCGGAAATTCTGCAAACTTAGGGTCCAATGATACGCTTGTATATCTCAATCTGTGATAGATATGTAAAACGTGAAAGAGGTTTTGTAGATAAGAATGTTTTTGAGATAAACCTCTCTCAGTTTCCCAAAATTTAGCTCCAGCTATTCACAATATTCTGTGTGTAAAAAGTGAGATAGGTTTTTGTATATTAGCCTGTTAGGAACAAAAACCTCCTCCAGTTTTTCGAATACATCTTGGATTGGCCACGATAGTTTCTGCAAAAATATGACTTAAACAGGAAATTTCTGAAGAATGTACCATTTCTGCTCTGATTTTGTCTTTTAAACTTAAATTCCTTTCAAATTTTTTTCACTTTTACTTTGGATAAACTTCATTGTACCTGGTGAAAATGTTTTTATCTTTGTTTAACCCTTAATGTCTTCATGTTTACTTTTACTTTTTACTGTTTACTTTTTAATTTTACCGTTATGTTTTTTCATCTGTCTTCACTTTGACATGAATTTGTATACTCTGTTTTGTAAGTGTCTTCCCTGCTATTTATCTTCATGCTAGTTGATTTACATGACTTGGTCTTCAATCTGATACACGTTGACTGTTCTTTACTGTGTCATTTTACCTTCCATCTCTATTGGAATAGATTTGATAACAATCTCAGAGTAAATAGGTCTTATGACTAGTATTAACAATGTTTATCCAAGGCTATGGTCTTTTGATTACCTATTATGGAGCGACTAGTAATGCTGTACTAGTTGATTTGGAAGCACACCATGGTCTAGAGCAGCGTCGGGCAACAAATTTCAGGGTGGTTGATGGTTTTGGTTACAAGTTGGTCATTTTCTACATACTGGTTGTATGCATGAGCTTTTTAGAATAAGCACGAAAAATGGATTAACTTTGTTTTGATGCAAAGTCAAAGTTTTTGGCAGGTTTCGTGACACAGACGAGTTATGTCAGTGGGGGTGACTTGATATTTTGTCATTAGCGGGAGGTGATATGTGGGTTTCATCACACCACTTATGGAGAGTAAGTGGTATTTGGGGGAGCCACGTGATTCCATACGTTACATGACACGTAGCGATGGTACTATTCACCAAACCGCTTGCCATTTCATGCTAAAGGTCGACCACGGAGGCCCGTGTGATATGCACAATGACCGTCGGATCTGTGGGATCCGATCGAATGGTTTTCAGGGAGGTAAAGTGGTGGAAGGTTAACGAAGGGCGGAACCAATATAATTAATGAAGTTAATCATATCAGGGGCAGTTTGATTCATTCGAAAGTTATTAATTAATGGTGGGGATTAATTAATCCTTGTTTTAGTATGGCAGAGGTCGGGTTCTTAATTAACCACAGATTGGTTAATTAATTCCATTTATGGACTTCATTATGATTATATTTAACCGTCGGGGTGGGATATATAATATTTTGGGTTTTTGTACATTTATAATAATACGAGAATTGGGGAGGGTTTGGGCGCGAGGGGTTCGGGAGTTTACTCGCACAGGACCTAGGTAATGATAGTATCAACAACAACTAACTCTGGTGAACAGGCATAGGTCTTCGCGGAGTCTTCCTGACGGGCTCAGGTGGATAGCTGGAGGTCTTCTCGAGTCAGGAAAAAAGATTTTTACTGAATAGTTTTTTGCGCTTTTGTTTATCGTTTTTCTTTGCCACGGGTGCTTCGGGTTCCTCTCAATGACTTGGGGTTTGTTTCCGTGGTCTTGGGCGTCGGTTGTTTTCCCTTGCTGCTGTCGGTTTGTTTCCTGGTGGCTCTTTAACCATGGTTAACCCAAAGGAACTAGTGGATTTAGACCCGGCACTTGAAGATATTCTATCCATGTGGGGTAAGGACACATCAGCGCAAAGTGTGGAGCATTTCTTTGGTGTTCAAAAATTGGCAGATTCAGTTCTTCAACAGTCGGCGGCTTTTCCTCCTTTTCTGCAGCAAGGTGGGGATTCAGCTTCTGAAAATGTCCAGGCCCATAAGCAGGGCGAGCAAGTCCGAGTTTTTGAGGCTTTAGCGGTGAAGGGGTTGAAATCAAACGCTTCATCGATGGGTTTCAAGGGTAAGACAGTGGTAACGTGGAACCCTCCATCTGTTGGTTTAGAAGTTACAGAATCCCTTGGTCGGCCTTCTAGTACCACTCAAGGAATTTCGGCCAGTGGTTTCCCCCCTCTCACAAGGGTTACGCTTCCAAAAGAACCTCGATCCACTAGGGTTTCTCCTTCTGGGGGTTGCGAGGGGTTTTTCAGTGTTGGGGAAGGTGGTCCGGCTTCTGGAGGGGACCCTAACAGTGAAATTTTTTTTCCATAATTTCATGAAGGCGGTCCGTCTAATATCCAACTGCCTCATTTGGGGGATGCCCCCCCTGTAGATGCATCCCAAGAGGAACTAGTTTGGTCGGAATCCCCTGGGGACATTGGGACTTTTGATGAGGATCAGAGGAAAATAGGAGGTAAGAGAAAACCACAAAAGCAGATTGGGGCTTTTGAGCTGAGGAATAACCTGGTGCTAGGCATGGAAGTATCAATAGAGGAATCTTTAGAGGTTGCCGACTGCACCATTGTAGGCAGGGCAAGGGGAAAGAAAATGTCACCAGCGGACCTCCAATCATGGGGGGAAGAAAGTTTCAATAATGGAAATCCTTTACGTTTTGAAGCTCGGAGCCTGGTTAAAGGATGGTTCATGTTAAGGTTCGAAGAAAAGGCAGCAGCTGATTGGGTTTTGGGAAAAAACTGGTTTATTGGAAAGATACCAGTTCTGCTGAAATGTTGGACTCCCCTGTTCGATGCCATCAAGGAAAGTACAGAAGTTTTTCCTATTTGGGTAAGGGCGCCAGGATTCCCTTTTTTTCTCTGGACAGAGGCGGCCTTCCAATCTATTGGGAACACGCTGCGAACCTTCCTGGAGGTGGATATGACTTTTAAAGAGACAAAGGTTATGGCAACTGCCCGCGTTTTGACCAATCTTGATTTGAGCAAAGGTTTGGCCAAATCCATTCCCATACAATATAGGGACTATGTTTTCGAACAAATTCTTGATTATGAATATCTGTCGTTTCGATGCCATATCTGTCATGATTATGGTCATCTTGCAAATCATTGTTCGCTGCTCAGAAGACGGAGGCGCTTTAGAAGAACGTCAATATTCAAAGACCCAAGGAACAATCAACATCATGTTACTCAGGTGAAGGAAGCTCTGACGCCTCAGAACAGTTTGGAGCAGGTCTTCGGGGGATCACAGTCCGAGAAAGCTGTTGCAGATCTCCAGAACCCTGTGGAGTCTGAAGTTGATCCATAGCCGAATGATGTTGGGGTGGAGGCCGACCAGAGCACTCAGACTGCTCAAACACTGCCTAGCGAGGAGGCCACGGGTAAGTGCACGATTCCTCTCAATCATTCATCACAAGAACACAATCTTTCAAATTTTCTTTCGCATGATATTCAAACATTATCCACATCTCCTTTGGCAAACCAGTCGGGCGGGGTGGTTCCTGATGCTTCGCCCCATGACCTTGAGACCCATTCTGTGGAGATCTCGCTTCCTAATCTTAAATGTGTCCAAAATTAGCCTCCCCGCATGCCCCCAGCCCAAAATGTTCCATGTCCTTATAACCTTAGGTCGATGGGGTTTAAGCACGAGCAGACCGAGGCTTGCAATGGTCTTGGTCAGGTTCTTTCTCAAGGAACTCAGAGGGGAAAACGAGGCAGAAAATCCGATCTTTCAAAAGCAAAACTTAAAGCCAAAATAGATGTGGTGGATGGGAAGCAATATTCCATTCCTGGGGTACTTAGAGCAGTGCAGACCCTTGAACCTGTTAAAAAATGATTATGTCGTCCTGAAATTGCAGAGGTTTGGCCAGTAAGCCTAAAAAACTGGCACTAAAAGAGTGGCTTCAAAAATCAAATTCTGATATCATTTTCCTCCAAGAGACATTGGGAAAAGGTTTCGAGGTGGAAACATGTCTGAAATCTCTGTTGCCAGGTTGGATCTTTCATGCTATAGACTCTTCTGGCCATTCGGGAGGCCTCGCCATTGGCTACAGAGAGGGTAGAATAAAATGTTTAAACCTATGGGGTTTGAAGAACGCTATGGGAATGGAAATAATTTCACCAGACTTTCCCTCATCCTTCCAAATTGTAAATATTTATGGCCCATGTCATGGTAGGGAGGTTTTTTGGTTGGACTTGCTTGCAAAATCTTTGATGAAAGTGCCCCTAATGGTGGTGGGAGGTGATCTTAGCTTTTCCTTGGGTAGAGCGGAAGCCTAGGGACCTTCAGCCAGGGAGGATCCTCTGTCGGACTTTTTTTATCAAATCCTATCTGACCATACTCTTATTGATCCTTCCCCGATCATTTTAAAGCCTACTTGGAGGAATAGGAGAATTGGGGGAGGATAGGATTGCAAAAAGACTGGATCGTTTCCTAATCTCAGAAGGCCTTATCAGAAAAGTGCCCCTGTTTCGGCGATGGGTTGAGGAGTCTGGAAATTCTGACCACTTCCCGATTTTTTTGGACCTATCCTTTCCCCCTCCTAAGCCCCCTGCTCCTTTTAAATTTAACTCCTCATGGCTGCAAGAACCTTCTTTTAATTCCCTTTTCAAATCAACTTGGATCCGTGCTGCCAGGAATGCCACTGAAAGTAAGAGTTTCTTATTCATGGAAAATCTGAAACGCCTTAAGACAGCGACCAAGTCATGGGCAAAAGAAAGACAAAAAAAACAAAATGAAGACTTGATTAAAATAAGCGAGGAGTTGAAGTCTTTGGAAAGTATGGATTCGGATGGGTACTCTACTCAGTCTTCTAAAGATCGAATCTTATCATTAGAAAAAGCACAAAACCAGATTCTTATGGCAAAGGAAAAGGAATGGAGACTGAAAAGCAGAGCTATTTGGCTCAAAGCAGGAGATGAAAATACAAGGTTTTTCCACAACTATGCAAAAGGCAGAAAATCGGCAAACACTATTTGGAGCTTAAAAGATGAAGAAGGCAGGGTGGTTAAATCTTTCTCAGACCTCTCATGTTTGGGCCAGAGACATTTTCAGAGAATTTTCTCGGATTCTGGAGGGACTACCATTGCAGAAGTTATAAGGACAGCACAATGTTTTCCAAGATTTATTGAGGAGGTTGAAGCCAAATATTTATCAGGCCCTGTTTCCAAGGAAGAGGTGGAGGCTACAATGAAAACTATGGGAAAGGAGAAAAACCCCGGTCCTGATGGATGGACCATCGAACTTTTCCTCCATTTCTTTGATTTAATTGGACCTGATATCACTGAAGTTGTGGAAGAGTCAAGGCTGAAAGGAGAAATTTATAAACCTTTTAACTCAACTTTCATTGCCCTTATCCCAAAGAAAGATGACCCGGAGACTCTCGAAGATTTTAGGCCTATTTCTCTTTGCAATTGCATTTATAAAATTATTGCAAAGGTGATAGCAATCAAACTTGTTCCTATATTGTCCAGTAATATCTCAATGGAACAATTTGGTTTCCTGGATGGCAGGAAAATTCACGAAGCTATTGGGGTGGCCCAAGAGGTCATTCACAGTGTTAAACAAAAGAAGAAGAAATGGGTGATCCTAAAAATTGACCTATCCAAGGCATATGATCGAATCAACTGGTTGTACCTTCGGTTATTGCTCACTCATTTGGGCTTTAATTATTCATTCATAAGCTGGATTATGGGCTGTATTACTAATGTCAGTTTTGCGGTTCCGATCAATGGGGCCGCATCCCCTTTCTTCAAAAGTCAAAGGGGTCTCAGACAAGGATGCCCACTATCTCGTCTCCTTTTCTTGTTGGTGGTTGAAGGTCTTAGCAGGTTGATTCATAAAGCCAGAAGATCAAACAAGATAAAAGGTATAGAGGTTGCTATCAACCTTTATATTTCTCACCTGCTCTTTGTTGATGATATTTTGATTTTTTCCAATGGTTCTCATAATGAATTAAAGGAGCTTAAAAGCATTTTTGAACTATTTATGAAAGCCACAGGTATGCAGATAAATACTGGGAAATCCCAAGTCTGTGTGGCAGGGTTCAATAGGAGAGAATGCTCTTCATTGATAAATCTTTTCCCTTTCCATATCTAGTCATTGGACTCCTCTTTTAAATACTTGGGATTCTGGTTAAAACCGGATGCCTACAAAAAAGAGGACTGGCACTGGTTAATTGCAAAGATTGAAGCTAGAATTTCTCACTGGAGTTTTAGATGGCTTTCAAGAGCAGGTAGAATGACATTATTAAAATCTGTTTTATTAGCTATCCCAGTCTATTGGGCTGCCCTTACTTGGATCCCCAAAGGCATTATGGAGAAAATTAGAAGGTTGTGTTGCAGATGCTTATGGGCTGGCTCAAATGAGAATTCAGTTCTTCCATGGGTGGCATGGGACAAGATTGCTAGGCCAAAAGAATGGGGTGGTTGGGGAATCAAACGGCTTCCAGAGTTCAGTCTTTCCTTGGCTGCCAAGTCAGGATGGAGACTTATTACTGTGGAGAACCTATGGACCAGGGTGATAAAGCGAAAATACATCGACCCTATGCCCCTGGAAGATTGGATTCGAAGCCAGGACAAGAAGACAAAGCACTCCTCCATTATCTGGAAGGCTACGGTGGAGGCCTTATTTGTGATTGAACAAGGCTTGGCATGGAAAGTAGGCGACGGGAAGAATGTTCGAATTGGTAGAGACCCCTGGGTTGGATGCAATCAATCATATGCCCTATCCCCTGGCATCTTGAGGCACCTAGACAGCAAAGGTTTTTATACTCTAAATCAAGTGGAGAAGGTGGGACAATCTACCATCTGGGGTCAGGCATGGAAGAATGCTGTGGACATGGGCCTAAACATCAGATGGCATAATGAATGGTCCACATACATTGATGAACTCCACAGATCAAATGTAAGGATAAAAATCGAACCTGATGTTCTGATGTGGGCGCATGGCAAAACAGGTGTTTATTCCCCAAAAGATGGGTATGGTTTTCTCATGGAAAAGAAAGGATGGGCTGCTCCTGAGTGGTGGTCCCGTAATTTGTGGAAGCTCAAATGCCCCTTGAAATCTAGGGTGTTCCTATGGTGTATTTTAAAAAGAAAAATCCCAACCTGGGATATCCTACAAAACAAATTTTTCATTGGCCCTAGGAGATGTCCTCTCTGCAAGGCGGATGGAGAAACAATAAACCATCTCTTCACATCCTGCTTTGTCTCGCTAAGCATTTGGGGGGAACTAACAAATTTGTTAAAAATAAGAGCTCAATGGGAATCAGCTTCGCTGGATGAATTCTGGAGGAACTGGTGGAACAACCACCCTGATGGCAATCTCAGGAACCTCCTCCCTATTTTTTTCTGGGGTTTGTGGTTGACCAGGAACAAACGCTTATTCCAAGATCAGTCTTTCTCCTCAACATCTGTGGCTTCAAATTGTGCAGCAATTTACTCCTCCCTTCCTCCTCCTGAGTCAAAAAATGCACCAAACCAAGACATCCCCTTAATCATAAATGAAAACTCCCCTTGGGCCTTTTTTGATGGGGCATCTCAACAGATTAGGGCAGGAGTAGGTATTTGTATTCATTTAAACAGTGAGCACTCTTTCAAAGCATCAGTAGGACTGGGTCAGGGAACAAACAATTACGCAGAACTGGTTGCTCTTCGCCTTCTCATGTGCTGGTCATTACAAAAGAACATCTTGCGAATTCAAATATATGGAGATTCCATGAATGTTATTAAGTGGGTGAATGGGAAAGCAATATGTCAAAACCAGATCTTGAATACTATCTTAGATTATATACTGTCCTTAAAATCCCATTTTAATAATATCTCTATTTGTCATATTTACAGGGACAAAAACACTACAGCAGATCAGCTTTCTAAAACAGGCTTACAACAAGTTTTGGGCAGCTGGTCCATAGAGGAAGTGAGACAGGGGCAGGCTTTCCACTCGCAGCTTCCTCCTTTTGCTCCTCCTGTTTAAAGTTCACATTATAATTCCTCTTCCTCAGAAATTTTTTTGGCTACAGGACCATGGAGTTTTTTCGACAAAATCCTCTGTTTTTTGTTCACAGTTTATTTCTCCTCTATTTCATCTCTTACAGGTTTCCGAGTTATATTTCGCCACGGGGCGATATGATCGTTTTTCTGCATCTGTCATCTTTCTGGATGTGGTTGGGATAGTTCTGTTTTTTATGGTTTTCTTATGGCAGCTTTTATATTTCAATATATTTGTAAGAGGTTGCTTATCCTTCCTAGAAGGAGGCCTCCATGTCTATATTTAACTTATGTATTATCAAATAGTTGCGGAGTTCTTTTCCGCGTTCCTATGGACAGTGTCTCACTTTATGTGACAGACCCGGTTGGTATGCCAAGACCCTTTACCATGTTTGGTATGGGTTACTTTGGGATTTCTTGTATGATTCCCCTCAGTTTTGGGCTTTGACTACAACTGTTTTTGTTGCCCTCTGATGGGCTGAAGATGCAAAGACGACATGTAAAACTTTTTATATATCCTTAATAAAAAGTTTTAGATCTTTTTCTCCGGAAAAAAATAATACGAGAATTGGTAATGTTGCTTTATATAGGGGAATTACATAATAATATGAATTAGTGGTTAATATGACTTTGTGAAATGCGTGCTAAGTTAAAACATTTTCATCCTACATATTTAAGACTTAGGCTAACTGAATATGAAGGTTTATATGGAGAGTGTTCTATTTTCTCGAAGTAAAATAGAATTTTTACTTAGAAAAAGATTTATTAGGGAAATGAATAACTTATGCAAAGAGGTGAATATTGATGAAAGGGCTCAAGCACTTATGTATTACAAATTATTGGACCGAGGGTCTGGTCCCTCCAAAAGTCAGAGAAATGCTCTGAGCCCCTCTAACTTTGGTAATTACCTTTAGTACTTAGGGAATTAGTGAAGATTTAAGATAAATGAGTAGGGAAGTTAATTATTTTTTACTTTGAGTATTGGTGTGCCTTCCATGTGATACATGCCTTGTCGAAGTGATGAAAGAAAACGATTTAAGCATTAAACTCAACCATTCATAACATATTTATTCTGCAACCATCATCTACTTACCCTACCTACTTAACCTGGCATTTTTACTTCTTTATTAGGGTGCAGTTAGACTAAAAAATCCTTTTCAACTTTTCATTTCTTTTACATAGTGATATCTATCTAAATCTACACTTATTACGTCCAAGAGCTCAGATTAAACTGTTCAACTCATTTTATTCACTCTACCTATCTACTTATCTGCCAAGATTAAATTGTTTGGTCATATCTTTATTCTCTATTTCTACGACATGAAATTGAAAATATGAACTAGTAAAGCTTCAACTTCTTTGACTATTCATGAATTGTGTCATAGGTGACAAACCGCACACAATTTTTATTATACAAAGGTAAACAAGTAGTGGCATTTAGATTTGCACACTTTCTTGGTCCTTTCGTTTTGTTGGGGTTCATTTTCTTTCCGTTTTTGACCTTTTATGTATTCTTTTTATTCTTTTTCTAGGGCATACCCTCTTTACATTTTTTAATTTTTTGATTTCTTACAAATATGGAAAACATTTGCAGAAGCAAAGGTATGTACATATTTAAGAACTAAACCAAGTCAATCATGATATATGACACCTATTGGTATAGGAACCTAACAAAAACCATGAGATCAAAGGCACACAAATGATTGGATTACGATGTTTACTTAGTGTGGGCTACATCTTCGAGCCCTACTCAAAGTGGGGAGGCCTTCTTTTATTAAGTGGCATCAAAGAAATTAGTTATAAGAAAATTTACAAAAATGACCTTTATACCTCCAACTCGGATGATAGCTTGAAAATGGAGACCTTGGCTAGAGACACAGACTCCACGGATGGATTCCTAGTGCGAAAATACGTAAAATCAACTATAAAATTGTCAAATTATAAAACTAGAACCTATGACCCTCTAAAGGAATCTTTTCAACATCTCAATGGTTCCCTCGCTCATGGTTCCACATCCCTAGGCTGCTCAGGGGACCGCTTCCATCCTCCTCCACTCCTTTGCTAGTTCATTTTCAAATGGCAAATCAAGTTTTAAATGGTGTATGTCAGGCAGAGCCACCAACATGGGTCATTGGCCCATTGGTGGTGGAAAATAATACAGAAGTGGTTCTAGTTTGAATCCAAATCACATTCTATATACAACTAATCATTGGTTATATGCACAACATTTGTTTTGACATTAAATTTGGTGAAGGTTTCAATAACATTGACTCTAATGGGCTGGAGGTTATAATATGGCATTTGTCTTAATATATAACATGGATCTAACATGGGTTGGGTGGGTCTGCTAGGGATGGCCTACCGACCCCATTAATATATGTATAATATATAATTAACATTGTGAATTGATGGAAGTGGTGGGGTTGGTTTCTCGCCACCCTTAATTTTTTTCTTTTGTATGATTATTTTTCTTTCGCTGGAAAATAAGGGATATTATACAAATTAAAGAGGCGACAAATTCACCCATTCCAGTGGCTAAATTGTATGTTTCGGGACTGCGAAATTGTTACCTCATTAGTGACTACCAATTGGCCATGTTTGACCAAAACTTTGACTAGCTATAACTTTAGCATACAAACTCAAATTTGAGTGTCGTTCCCACTATTGGAATCAGGGTGATGAGCACTACATCAAGTCCTAGTTTAAATTCCATTTGATGACTTTGGACTTTAAGTTATTTTCAAGGCCACTTCTATTTCTGGATCCTCTAGAATCAAGTGGGTTTATAGAAAAAATATCTAGTTGATGGATCTACACAAAAGAATAAAGAAAGGTTAGTGGTGAAGGGACCTGCACCACTGCTATATATTGACTACAATAGAAAATATGCTTATGTCATAAGATTGGATATAATAAAGCAAAATATAATTGGTTTGTATATTAGTTTGATGTGAAAACAATATTTTTGAATGTTGTATTTAAAAAATATATCTATGATAAAAAATCCAAAGGAAATGAATGCAAAGTCTGTAGATTGGAGAAGGCTTTTTAATGTGAATTTGGAAGAATTAAAACAAAAAATATACATATTAAGAAAGGTTATTTGTTCTCTAAAATAATCTCTTGTTGCATGGTATTTCATAATTGATAATCATTTTCTGAAAAATTGATTTAATAGAAATGAAAACAAATGCACATTACATATCATGTCAAATGGTAATCATGTATTGATTATTTTTTATATATAGATCACTTGATATATAAATATTCAAGTAATTTGTTAGCCGAAGGGTTGATACATGCCATGATGATTAAATTTGCATTGGCTAATTTGGTATTGATGCATTATTTTCTTGACACAAGAGTGAGGAAAATGCATTTGGTAGCTTTATTTAATAAGAAAAATATGCTACATATCTTCCTCACAAATGGAAAATGGAAAATAATAATCCCATGAGCACAACCTTGAATACAAATGAAAACCTTTCTATGGAAGGTGGAACTCAAATGGTAGATGATAAATGGTATAGTATTTTGGTAGGGAGTCCCATATATCTCATTGCAACTAGACATTATATTATTTGAGTAGTAAATTTAATTTCTAGGTTCATGGAAAGTCCAAGTAAGATTCATTTTGGAGTAGCAAAAAGTATCTAGAGATATATTCCCATAAAAAATAATTTTTGTATTTGATATGCTTTAATAGATAATTTTGGGTTTGTTGGTTATATATATTCTCATTGGGCTATATTTTTTGAAAATATAAAAAATACAAAAACTGTATTTGAGTCTAAGATGAGGTGCATTATCATGGCCTTCAAAGAAATAGTCACTTATTTCATTATATTCTACAAAGGTAGAATATATTATAGCAACACATGTTAAGAAATTTTATTGAAGAGAATATTAAAAAAAATAATAATAACAAGATGCACACCTATTTATTATAATAACATATCTACAATATACATAAGTAAAACTTTAATTTCTCATAATTTTACCAAACATATTAATATCAAATAACATTTGATAAAATATTACCAAAATAGAAGTTCCATTATATGATAAGGATGATTAGAATCATTTCATTAAACATCAAAGACGAGGAGTGATGTTGATCATCATTAATTATAACAAGTAATTGTTGAATTATTACAAAATTTAATCCAACAACATAAAAGTATACACTATCTATATTTCAACATTAAATAAATAAATTATTCTAATCAAAGTTGGCATAAGATAGTATTATGTTGTGAAGACAATGCTTAATTGCTGACAATTTGCTAATTGTCAACAAATTTTGAGTTTTAGAGGCAAGAATTATGGTTTTTGGAGCATTAAAAAGAAAATGTTGTTTCTTTCACATGCTTTGTGGGATTCAATGGACAATGATTATAAAGGTTTATAGGATTGTCAAGCTCTTTCTAATTGCGACTAAGTCTAAAGATAATAGTTAACTCAAAATCGAAGCATACATAATTCTAATTTTTAAATACTTATTGAAACAAGAAAATGAATGGAAGAATTAGATAACATTACAACAAACATACAAAAGGAATATACAAGGTGAAATTTGTTGAGTTAAAATGTATCAAGAGATAATTTGGAACTCTTGCATGAAAATTGCTATACCTACGCAATATCTTTTCACCAAAGTTATGGGAATGGTAAATCAAATTACAGTTCGTGGAGAATTTTTAAGAAACAAAAAAATGTTGGAAATATTTTAGGCTTTTCACCAACGTTACGGGAATGGTAAATCAAATTACAGGACGTGGAGAATTTTTAAGAAACAAAAAAAATGTTGGAAATATTTTAGGAAGTCTTTTTGCAAAATTTGATGGTGTTATTGATGCTATTGATAATTTTAAGTATCTAGTTATTTTCTTATCAACGAGTTAATGGATCTTTTCAATATTTGTTCTTCAATATTTTGAAGAAATAATGAATAGATCGATTGAATTTTTTTGGAGAAAGATTAGTAAATAGAGAATTTTATAACATTACGAAATTCAAAGAAATCATGGAAGAGGAACATGAAAACAATATAGAAGTGGGAGGCTCAAGGAAGAAGTTCTCGTGCAAATAACAAATAGAAGTGGGAGGCTCAAGGAAGAAGTTCTCGTGCAAATAACAAATAAAAGTGTAATGATAGTAATGATGAAGGTAAAATATTTGGAAAATTTGGGCTTCATTGATTTTGTTGTAAAATATTTTTTTGACCATGGAGATAATTGCTGGAAAGAAGGTAAAATATTTTTTTGACGATAGAGATAATTGCTGGAAAGAAAAACAACGAAGGAAATTTTCTAAATAAAAAGTGAATGCCAGCCTTAGATTTTTAGCTTGTGTTTTAGCTCACAAGGTTTCCAAGGGGTATGACATTTGGAAAGTGGCTGAAATAATCATATCATTAGAGATAGAGATAATTTTGTGAAAATGAACTTTTAAAATATGTAGTTCTCTAAGCTATAACAAGTTGGTGCAAACAAAAGTTAAAAAGACAATTTGAATAAAGAGAAAATGATGCAAAGTAAAACATATTAATGAATCTTTAAATGTTCCAGTCTTAAAATATTATTTGTTTAATGAGGGCCTACTTATTGAAAATATTTATGCATCATTTAAAAAAAAAATGATAGTTATATTATAGCCAAAATCAATATGCTATAGAATATACTTTTTTCTTTCAATCTTTTTTCTTAAAAAAAATAGAGCACTAAAATTTAGTTATGGCACATGAGGTTACTATGTCTAAATATAAGAAGATTAAAATTATTGCTTAATAAGGAAATGATCGATATTTATCTCTTATTGATGTTGTTGATAAAATTTGTGAAGAATGTAATATTGGTAAACAAGTAGTAAGAAAATTTTGGAGGTTAATATTTTTTTATTGGAGTGAGTACATGTAGAAATATATGATATTATGAAAAAAATTTCACTCAAAGAAAAATTATTTTACTACTTTTGTGGATGATTTTAGTAAAAAAAAAAAATGAAAAATGTCTATATTTCATTAAAAAAAGATTCATCTATTTTTTAACAATTTAAATTTATTGGTGAGAAGCAAAGTGGTTATGTCAAAGTGGTTATGAGATCCAAAAGGAATTGACAACTAGTTATACTCCCTAATAAAATGGGGTGGCTGGGATATAATAGGACAATTGCTAACATGGGTAGGAGCATCGTGAGAGGTGAGAGTTCTCAAGACACCCTTTTGGTTAAACCTATAGTTGCATATATTTATTTCCTTAATAGATTTTCAACAAGAAGTGTCAAAAATACGACTCCACATCAGGCATGGGATGGGAGAAAACCTATTGTTCCTCATTTAGGAGATATTGATTGAATTTCCAATGCTCATGTTCTTCTTGAATGGACAAGAAAAATAGATGCTAAATGTGTGCAATGTGTTTTCATTGTCTATTTTCAGGAGACAATGGCTTATAGATTGTATGGTGCACAAAATGAAAACTTGTTGGGTAGTCATGATGTCGTTTTTCATAAAATATAATAATGGCATTGGGATCAAGGTGTGCAACAATAAAATATATGAATTAATGTAGAAGAATATGAATATTTTGTTTCTACAGATCTAATCTTTATTTCAAATGTATCGTAGACTACATCCACTCCATCATACTCTTCAACTTCAAGTCCTATTTCAAGTTTAAGTTATCCTCCAAGAAATGTAAAATCCTTAAATGAAATTTATGGATTTACTAATGTTGCCTTAATGTATCACATAGAAGCAAAGCCAAGATATTTTAAAGATGTTGTAAAAGAGAATGCTTGGTGCAAGATAATGTATGAAGAGATTGCATCAATTAAGGGGATTGAAATGTGAGAGCTTACCAATCCTCTTACTGAAAAAGAAGTCATTGGGGTCAAGTGGGTATATAGAACAATGTATGTAGGTGATGGACCTATAGAAAAGAATAAATAAAAGTTAGTGGAAAAGAGATATGCTCCATCACTATCTATTGACTACAATAGAACATATTCTTTTGTTACAATATTGGATATATTAAAACACAATATAATTGGTTTGTTTATTAGTTTGATTTGAAATCAATCTTTTTGAATATTGTATTGAAAAAATATCTCTATGAACAACAACCCCAAAAAAAATGAACACAAAGTCTATGTACTAGAAAAAGGCCCTCTAATACTATTTTGGAGGAATAACAATACATATACATATTAAGAAAGGCTCTCTTTGCTCTAAAATAAGCTCTAGTTACATGCCAATGCATGATTGATAATCTTTTTCCCTAAAAGAGATTTAATAGAATTGAAAATGAACCCAAATTATATATGAAGTGAAATGGTAATGATTAATTAATTTTTTAGAAGATTTGATATTCATATTGCAGTAATTTGTTACTGGAAAGGTTGAGACATGATATGATGACTAAATTTGAAATTACTAATTTGGCATTGATGCATTATTTTGTTGATATAGAAGTGTCGCAAATAAATAATAATATAAATATTTAACAAGAAAATTATGCTATACATCTTCTTCATAAATGGAAAATGGAAAATGGAAAATGGAAAATGGAAAATATTAATTTCATGGGCACAACCATGAATACAAATAAAAAGTTTTTATTATAGAATATGACACTCATACGGTAAATGCTAAATACTATAGGATTTTGTTAGGGAGTTCCATGTACCTCATTGACACAAGACATGATATTATATGAGTAGTAAATTTTATTTCTAGATTCATGAAAAGTCTAAAATAGATTAATTTTGGAGTAGCTAAAGATTCTTAAGATATTTTTTGTAATAAATATTTATTTACATATAGTATGTTTCTATAGATATTTTTTCTTCTGTTGGTTATATAAATTTTGATTGAGATTTATTTATTGATGATAAAAAATGTAAATGCACTTATTTTTTCACCCTAAAATTAGGTATAGCATCATAATCTTAGATGTAGTATCATAATCTTTTAAGAAATAGTCAATTATTTCATTACCATGACCTTCAAATTATCAATTATTTCATTATCTTCTACCAACAAAAAAATGTGTACAAAAATAGAATATATTGCAGCAACACAGATGAAGTAACTTGGTTGAAAAAAATAATAAAAAAAAAGCAAGATACCACAATTATCTATTATAATAACAGGTTTACAATTTCCATAAGTAAATTCTCACTCAGAAAATCGTAGCACTCTATTGATGATGCTTTGTAAGTTTAGACAACTGTAACAGTATATGATATTGAATTATATACTTTAATAATTATCTTGTGGAATGACATAGTATCATAGCATAGATCGTCCTAAATATTTCAATTGAGGATGCTTTGTAAGTTGAGACAACTATAACAGTGTATGATATTGAATTATATACTTTAATAATTATCTTGTGGAATGACATAGTATCATAGCATAGATCGTCCTAAATATTTCAAGCGAGAATTAAGTTGCTCCCGTAATTTCTTTGAATCATATATATTCGTTGTCAAGGTGGGTCAAGATTACCATTAATTAATGTAATTGAAAATCTTAGACGGCAACGATCTCCTCTAAAGACCAGATTTAATTTGTACATCTAGATGCATAAAGAAATGCTCTATAAGAGTGCTCGCAGGATAGTGTTTTGAATACATCACAGCTTCCTGTCAAATTAACTATGTTGTATATAAGCTCCGCAGAATACAGTTATGAACACAACACAACGTCGTAACAAATTAAATAGGTTGTGAGTTAGACGTGTCGCAGAACCACCAAACCTTAATATAGTGATCGAGGCTACCACTACAGACAACATACTCCATCCCTACATTCGATGCTGTGATGGCCTTCACAGGCCGGCAGTGGCCCTCTAAAATTAGAAAACACGAATGGGCAACAGCGTTATTCTCCAGACTTAGTCCTTTCTTCCAAACTCTGATTGTCGTATCTGCAGAGCCACTGCAGAGTAAATCTGTTATGGAAGCCAAGCATAGAATGGCTCCCTTGTGGCCCCTAAGTATCCCAGACACCTGAATGTGCTCAGCACTGTTAGTAATATCCCTTTTCCAAGCTATAACAGACCGGTCGTTACCCCCAGAGTAGAGAATCGATCCATCTGCGCTTAGAGCAAGAGCATTGACAGCCGATTTATGCTTATGTAAAGTCGTTACAAAACTATGTTTCCTTGCGCATGGCGCTTTTCCCCAAATCTTTATCTTGGAATCAGCAGAGGCCGTGTATAGAGCTCCTTCCGGGGAAAGCAGAAGTGCATTTATGGCATCATCGTGAGCTCTGAAGGATTCCATGCAACGAAAATCTGGGATTCTCCACACTTTCACTGTTCTGTCCCATGAAGCGGAGTACAAATACCCATTCTTCATGTCTACTGCCAGATTGGATATGGTATCCACATGTTGAATCCAAAGGCTCCGCCTATGTCTGCGGACTTCAACATAATTCTTAGAAGACATCATGTTTATGAGACGATCCTTCAATGTGGGCATTACGGACACGAGCTTGTACACTGCAGGATTCGTCTGAGAACGCTGCCATACTCTGATTTTGTGATCCTGGTGTGCGCTATAAATATTGTCGGTGGTCACAACAAGAGACTTAATGGCGCAACCCCCATGGTTAAACTTGATGTACTCAAGAAGCCTCGGATGCCCAGCCAATAATGGAAGTATATCATTTCCAACAAATTCCTTGTAAAGAAAATTTCTTGGAATCGCTACAGTAATTGAATGCCCTCGGTAACAGTTCAGAGTAGCTGTGCATCGGTAGAAACTGCTGTATTCAGAGCTTTGTCGCTGCCCATTCCCAAGCTCTGACGCTGCCGTCGCCGGACTAATCTGCCATAACAGTTGTGATTCGTAACTTGTCTGTGAGAAGCTTCGCGTAGAATCCATGAGCTGATTATCAGGGCTATTTCGCGAACACTCGTATTCCTCGGATGTAACACTCTTCTTCTGTGACTTCAATTTCTTGCCTTGCTGATCTGAACTCTTCTCATCTATATTTATTTGTCTAGTGCTTCCTCCAATATGAAGAATGCCACCACGTTCGATCCCCATCGAGTTCTGAAGTTTTACAATGCAATTCGGCGCTCTCTGCTATTAAGATCCTATAACCAATGTAATGCACAGAATGAAATTGTGGGGCGGATATCGGATGTAACGCATGAAACTATACATAACCTAGACATAAACCTAATTTGCAAATTTTCCAAAGAAGTGGCCGCAAGGATATCATGCTTTCGTTGGGATTACATTATAACAGTGGGCTCCACCGTAAAG
Source organism: Pinus taeda (assembly GCA_000404065.3). Taxonomy (NCBI): domain Eukaryota; kingdom Viridiplantae; phylum Streptophyta; class Pinopsida; order Pinales; family Pinaceae; genus Pinus; species Pinus taeda. The sequence goes on along the minus strand of APFE031725755.1, from coordinate 294,701 downwards.
TTAAAGTGTAAAAGCTATGCAATGTACGCCATCACGACCAGATCATGCTTTCTGTGGGGTTACAGACGAAAGGGAACTGGCAGTGATCACCAAAATAAAGTTCAAATGTAAAAGCTTTCGAAAATCAAAATTATTCGCGTCCAGAAGTTTTTTTTTAAATGAGTTTTTCTAGTTTAATTTCTTTAAAATTTTACAAGAATGTATTGAAGTCACAATTTTAATAGATAATGTTTTGCACAATACACGTGTCTTAAAGTTTTTGAAATTGATAAATTTATATTCATATCTACAGTAAAAAAAACCAATTTAAAAAATGTAAATTAGAATTACACTTCAAATTTTTTTACGGATTCCAGCACCAAAAACCTAAAAGCTCGCACTAAGAACAACAATGGAATAAAACTGTATAAGGGAATAACATTAGTGGTATTCGAATTGTCAACCTGATACGAAGAAAAACACAGGATAGAGGAAAGGTACAATATATCAAAACAAACCAAATATCGGGTGAAGGAGAAAGACGACATATATGAAAACATAATTGTGGGGGCAGTAGAAAGAGTGCCAAAGTCTAGAAATTGCATTGGAAAACGACCGGCTCTCGGAAGGAGAAAGACGACACATATGAAAACATAATTGTGGGGGCAGTAGAAAGAGTGCCAAAGTCTAGTAGAGAAAAGGGCAGGTACGGGAAAGAGGAGAAGACCCGTGTCAACAAAATGGGATGATTTCCATGCCTACACTTTCCAAAGTTAATATCATCCACATGGAAACCGAAAATTACGTACATCTATTTCAATGGCAAAGGTAAAGATAAAGATTTAAATCTGCAGATGGGGCCGCGTTTTCAAGTGGATGGTAATCACTATTATCCCGATGCAGCCACAGAAAATTGGCTCTGTGACGCGTTTTTTTTCTAGTCAACCTGAACTCAATTGCTCAAACTACAAGGATATGCCAGATGAAATCGTTCCCCACCATTATATCAAATTCATATATGATGCGTACCTTAGTGGTCTCTATAAATTTCCGCCCCGAAACAAGTTACGTCTGACCTAAGAACACTTAAGAACCATGTATTTTTGTTCATGTCACTGAGCAAACTCAACCGTCTCGTAACACTCATTTCATTTTGATTTTAGATTTCAGTCATTTCATTTTTTCATTTTAGATTTTGGAAATATTTTAGAGTATGTCCAATCAATACACTATTCGTGTAACCTTAGAACCATGTATTTTCATTCAGGTCACCGCAACAAACTCAACTGCCTAGTGATGAATTCAATGGCGATGTTTATTTAGATTATTGATACAACGACTGTTATGTTACATTGCTTATCTTGATATATAAGCAAAACAATACAATATCACATTGTATAAAGACATGTCGTATAAGATGTATGCTAAAATGTCCGCCAGATGTAGCTGTTCGGACTACTTTCATTCCAATCAGTAAATGAAATTGTTGCCTGGCATCGATGTGGTGCCTTTCATGTTCTCAAGGTTTCGGATTAATTCGTAAAGTTTCGCAAAGCGCGTGGCGTAAATATATTTTTTACTATACGGCAATCTAGAATATTTTCTGCGCCATCAAATACTGGGATTAATGTAACACGATGAAAGTAGATATTTACGATTTTTTTATTAGGTAGGTGCATAGTTGCGTTAATTTGGTAAGAGTGCTTTCTACAGTTTCATTCAATTATTAATGATTATAGAGTCTAGAATAAGGATTTAATATATAGCAATATTTTGGAATATTTTTTAAAATAGTTATGTCTTTTTTCAAAAAATGGTCACTGTTGAAGTGGGTTATGAATTTTTTAGTCATTTATAAGTTGTATTATCCCAAGATATTGTATTCATGGTAAGTAGTGGAATTATGTTTTTTTTCATGAAAAAGTGTGAATGCTTAGTAAAGTTGATTATTATGTCAATAAGTGTGTTGATTTTAGAATAGTTGTTATGCCATTTAATTTTTTTAATTAAATTGATTATTTAAAAAAATGTTATAGGAAGGAGTGACAAATGAAGTGAGTTGTGGATTTTTTATGGTATGGTTTTGATAAGTTATGGTATTGAATTTTGATATTGTAACAAAATTTATTTAGAGATAAGGAATCTCCATGGTAATGTGGGGTAAAGTGGTAATACTAATATTAATGTACCCGAATGTGCATCATCTTGAGTAATAATAAATAGGGTTTCTATGTGGCATTGCAATATCAAGTTATTACTTTTTTATGATTGTTTTAAATATTGATGTTGATGTTATTAATAATATTAATATTAAGATGAATTATTACATAAAATATTGTTATTACATTAATAATAATTCATATTAGAGTGAATGTATTAGATTTAATGTATTAGATTTAATGTTGATAATGTTTTTCTTTTTCTTTTTTCTTTGTCTAAGTTCCCTGAATCGTGAGATATAACCTATGGCTCGAGAAACCCCGACTGAGGGGTATATAATCTATCAAAATCACTCAGGGATGGCACATCACACGGCCCACACCAACCCTTAACATGGATGGATTTTTTCCTACAAAGTTTCTGACTAGTAACCTTCACATCATATCATGACTTAACATTACACCCCATCACCGTGTATTCTATGCCTTGTGGGCTTAGTATTTTTAATTTTATAAATTATGTTTTTCTTTTTTTAGCAAGTGGGAAAACCTATCATAACTCATTTGTCAAACCCAGAGTGAAAACAACCATCATTGGTTGCTATCCTCATATGCAAGTTGACTCATCATTATTATTCAATGAAAACCACACAACATGGAATTACCCATTATTGGTTTGTAAGGAGGAAGACTTCAACTCCTATTAGATGTCTCTGAGCCTTGGATTATTAACTTCTTTCTTTTCCTTCGATAAAAATGAGCTCTTAACTAAGAAAAAACATTTGTATAACATATTCTATGACCAATTAATGATACCACTGATAACATTATTAATGTGATGTCCCATTATTATTATTATAAATTTTTTTCTTTATTAATTATTATTATTAAATAATAATATTAATATTAGTGTTATTAATTTAAATGTGATTATGATAATTACTACATTTAACCAAATGAATTATTACATCTAATGCATGATAATCTTTCAATAATTAAATTAACTATTATTAAATGTTATAATTAATTTAATATATTTTATAATTCATCAATTGAAATGACAGATTTTTTTTTTTTAAATATTAAATATTTAAATGACAATTTTTTTTTAATATATTAATATTATAGTTTTAAATGTTATTATAACATTATGGTATGACATTATTAATATATATAAATTGAAGTTTTTAATAATATGATTACCATATTAATGTGAATGTTTTATTGTTATATTAATGATGAGTGATTGATCGGAATATTATGTTTAATATTGAGCCATTGTTAGTTATTATTAATAATGTATATTCAAGTATTAAATAAATTGTATTAATAATATTAATATTATTTAATAATGAATTATTTCTTAAAAGAATTAATATTAATGATTAAATTTTAATTAAATATTATATTAATAAATAATATTATGTTGTTGTCATTAATAATTATTTTAATATTAATATAAATTTATTATAAATCCTACTTATAAGATAAATTGTATGAATAAAGTATAGATATTATTATCAAATATCATCAATTATTAAATAATGTTTAAAATAATAATAATAATAGAATAATATTATTAGTTTACTCATAAAATAAATTTATGAATAAAATGTAATATTATTATCAAATTTACAATTATTATGAATATTAGTATGGTCATATTCATTGATGTGGTTAATATACACTAATCGACATCATTTTCATATCTCGATCGCCATATTAAAGTTTGAATATGCCACTGATCGGCGTATATCAACCACATTAGTAAATGTGGTTGTGCTAGTTATAGCCCATATGTGGGGGGCGGATTCATTGACCTCGATTGACAATGGTTGATGAGGGTTCATGAGGTTGATCAAGGTTGACAATAGTTAAGTTGATGTTAATGCTAATGTTACATTAATATTACAAAAATGGTTACATTAATGGTTAAGATGGTTGATGGGGTTGACCATGGTTGAAAATGTTTGACCATTATTGACCATATTCAACCATAGAGACCTTTGTTGACCATGTTCGACAATTCTAACTATGGTTGACCATGGTTGACCCTTATGAGTTGATAAAGCATGCAATGTTCTAGTTTGATTATGGGACACCAAATATGACCATACTTGATCATGGTTGGTCATGGTTGACCACATTCAACCATAGAAACCTTGATCATGGTTGATTGTGGTTGATCATGCTTCAGGATATTCAACAATGGTTGATCATGGTTGACCATATTTAACCATGACTAACAATGGTTGAAAATGGTTAACTATGGTTGAACATGGTTGACCATGGTTATTAATGGTTGAAGCTAGCATATTCTCATTGACCATTGTTGACCATATTCAACAATATTTGACCATGGTTAATGATGGTTGACCATGGTTGGAAATGGTTAATCATGGTGGCCTATGGTTGATCATGATTGACCATAGAGACCTTAATTAATCATTATGGGTGACCATATTGAACCATAGAGACCTTGGTTGACCATGTTCAACCATTCTAACCATAGAGATCTTGATTGACCATCATGTTCAATCATGATTGATTATGATCGCCCATGGAAGATCTTCGCTAACCATGGTCATTCATGTTCGACTTTGGTCATACCATGGTTGACCATTGTTGTACATCATCAACCATTGCCAATGGAATTGGTCAACAATGGTCAAACCAAGGTCTCAAACCCTCATTAGCCATGGTTAACCATGATCAGTCATGGTCAACCATGGTGAACATGGTCAAACGAAGGTCTTGAAACATGCTAGACCATGACCAACCATGGTCGAACCATGATCAACCATGGTCAAACCATGATCAATCATGATCAATGAATGTTAACTAAGGTCTTCAACCATGATTAACCATGAACAAACATGTTAAAGTAAGGTCAACCACCATTAACCATGATTAACCCTGGTTAACCATGGTCGAAAACGGTCAAAACATGGCCATGAACCATGGTCAAACATGGTGAATGATGATAAACAACATTTTCAGGTCGATCATGTTCAACCATTGTGGACCATGGTTAATAATAGTTAATCACAGTTGACCTTTGTTGACCATGTTCGAACTTAGCTGACCATGTTTGATCATGGTCATTCATGATTAAACATAATTGATCATGGTTGACTATTTTCAACATTATAACCATATTGATCTCTGATGACCATGGTTTACCATGTTCGAACATAGAGATCTTGATTAACAATTATGGTTAATCATTGTTGATCATGGTGAACCATGATTTAATATTCTATCCATAGAGGTCTTGACTGACTATTAATGTTTTCCATGCTCAACCATTCTAACCATGTTGATCTTGGTTGACCTTGGATGACCATGGTTGACCATGGTTGATCATGGTTGACCATGGTTGACCATGGTTCATCTTGGTTGACCATGTTCGATGATTCTAACCATAGAGATTTTGATTGACCATTATGGTTGATCATGGTTGATAATTGTTGATCATGGTTGATCAAGGTAGACCATTATGGTTGAGCATGGTTTATCATTTTAACCATTCCAACCATGTTGATATTGGTTGACAATAGTTGATCTTGGTTGACCATGGTTAAACATTATTGTTCATTATGGTTTTTCAAACTAATCATTCTAGCCAAATAGATGATCATAATGGTCATGGTTGATTATGGTGACCATGTTTGACTATTATTGAGTATTTTAAAGTACAATTGGACATCATTAACAATTTTTTAGTAGGTTGATCAAATTTTATATGTTTGATATGTTGAATATGTTTGACTATGTTCAATGTGATGGCTATGGTTGACTATTTTTCTATGTGATAATGTTGGCTATGGTAAAAATTTTAACGATTGTAACCATGATTTACCATAGTGACATTGGAAATTTATGTCACATTGCGACAATTTTTGTCACGGTGCAAAACAATTTGTAACATTATGACAACGAATAAATTGCAATGTAAAGTCACATTGCAACAATGTTTCTCCCATTTCAAGATTGAATAAATTATGATAATATCACATTGTTGGATGAATTGTTTATTCGCTTTGTAATGTTACATTACAGTAATATTTTCCACATTATGTCATTGGGTATTGCAATGTTGGATAAATTTGTGTAACATTTTGACGTCAAAAAATGTGTGTTACAATGTGTAATGTTTGTTTCTTTGTCACATTAGATCATTTGTCAAAGTGTGGTGGTAGTTTTTTTCTTTGCATTGTCCGAGAATTTATTTACATAGCAATCTCACATAACTTTTTTCGCACAACCACATGTCACCTAGCAACAAAGATATTTGTTAAGGAAAATGTGACATGATTTTTATTTTTTCCAGCATATATTCTGTCATCTTATTTGAGCAACCACATTGTGTTGTTAGTTATGTAATGTGATGTTGTGATGATGTGTAAAGTTCAACAAAAGAGAACTTCAATTATTTTTATTTGTTATAATTGTGGTGTTAGTTTGTTTTTAATAATATTAATAGTAATGTTAATATTATGTTTCTAATACTATTTATAATAATATTATTAAACTGATGTATTAATATTAATAATATTATTAATCTTAATAATGTAGGCTCTAATAATAATGTTATTACTTAATTATGTTAAGAACATTATAATAATATTATTTTGTTATTTTAATATTTTTTATTTATGTAGTATTATTATTTAATTGTTATAATAACATTATATAGTACAATAACATATATCATTAAAATCATATATATTTTACTATAAAATCATATATTAATATTATTATATCTTAATACTAATAAAAATTTTAATACATATTAATACATAATATCATTAATATGATTCAAATATTTGTTTAACATTTTATTATTAATACTATAGTTGTAATATTATGTTTTATACTACAATTTAATATTGTTAACAGAAATACGTGTGTATTATTATATTAGTAAAAATATTATATTATAATTAAAAGTATTATATTAGATATTATTTTGGGATTCAACTGTGTTAAGTAAGTCATTCATCTATTTCCATAAGAGATAGTCGTAAGTGACTAATTTCTCCCGATTTTTAAATAGTCCACTAAGTATTAATATTATTAACATAAATACGAGTGACATTATTAATATTATAAATTAAAAGTGATATTAATATTGTCTATTTTTAATATTAATATTATTATTATAAACAAACCATGAAATAACATTGCTAATTTAAAAGGTTAATCACATTAAAATTAATAAGTTTAAAATTAATTGTTGATATTAATATTGTTATGTAAATATTAAAAATTTATATTAAATGCCTAAATATTCAGATATAAATAATATTATTGTTATTAATGATGTATTATAAATAATAATGATAATAGTATTATTTGTGTTAATATTAATGGGAATACTTATTTGTTATTAATAATATAGTAATTTTATTATTTAAATTTTAATAATAATGATGATCATATTGATAATAACAATGATGATATTGATAATAACAATGATCTATCTGTGCATCTTGTTTTGATGATGCACTATATTAGATGATTGAAAAACGTTGACAAAAGAAGTCTTATGTGATTAATACCAAAA